>JABUQX010062019.1:0-42500 GCA_015478945.1 Trachelipus rathkii
AAGTTCTGGCAATTTCTATTTTAATTTATTTAATTTAATAGATAATTTTTAACAAGGTAACACGTCCCAAGTTGTAATAGTAAATGTTAATTTGTAATAATCTTAATTGTATTATTGCTGGTCATTTGTAACTATAAAATTTATCTAAGGTTACATACAATTAATGCATAACATGCAACAATACAATACCCCCTTGGGGATTATATACGAAGTATATATATATATATAATATATATATATATAATATATATATATATTTATATATAATTATATATATATATTTATATATATAATAAAATATTATAATTACGGTTATATAGTAGTATATATATATATAGCACTATATATTATAATATATTATTTAATATATATATATATTTATCTTATATTATATTATACGAATCATACCGTTATCAAATATATATGTTACGAGGAGTGAGGATAGCCCCACTCATTTAAATATTATATTAGAATATATGAAAACTTCCATTAATTAATTTATATTTATATAGATATATAGATATATATATATATAGCGGTTTTATAATATATATATAGTATAGATATATAATATAACATTATTAATTTAAATTAATATTACAATACTATTATATTCATACACATTATTATTCACTTTATTCGAATTATACAGACTATACCTTAATAGTAGATACACAATATCAATTCAAACATAGCCAATTCGTGAAGAAATGACAACCCTCTCTTGATATTATATATTATAAACCAGATTATACATACTAAATGATAAAATTATATTACATATATATTATATTATTATACTTTTCTATACATTTTATCACAATATATTAAATTATAATTAATATATATAATAATATATATATATATGATATATTAATATATATAATAATATAATTATTATATATAATATTATATATCTATATATATGATATAATTAATAGTATATCAAGGTGTGCGTGTATCCAGCTCAATTCTCAGCAATTCGTTACCGGAATACCCAAATCAAGTTGCCGTTAAATTTGACGATAAATTTATCAATACTTGAAAAATGTGAATGCGTGAGAGAATTTGGCTAATTCCGGCACTTAGAAGGACTTACAGAGAAAAAATTAGTGGAATTTGTCAGAGTGGAAATGTCACTAAATTTTAGTACCAGACATTTTTTACGCGTTGTCTTCATTATGCTTGTACCTTCTGGTAGCAACACCTGAGAAAAAAATCAGTATTTTATTTTAGCTTTGGTATATAATATTTATTATAAAGTATTTTATGTAAATATATAAAGTATTCTAACTTATAAAAACAATTTTAAACTAAAAAAATGATGTATGATTAAAGTTTGTAAAGTGTACTATTCTTCAAATTTGTTATTTTTTTGGTATAGCGATGTAACCATATTTTCTTAAGCTTAAATTTTAAATTAATAATGAAATATAAATAACTTTATGAGAACCTGTTTTAAATACCACTTCCACCATATGATATTTCACAGAGATATCAAATACTCCGTCTTCCTTAACTATATTGCTAATATTTGTGCGAAGAACATAATCGTAAATTACTATATAAGACCATCGCCTATGTTTTCAAGATGTATACATAAGAAAAGGTTGTTAATAGTATACCCAAGATTTCGTGGTAAAACTTACATAAAGAAAACGTTAAATTTTACGCTAAATTTTTCCACGTATAAAAATTTCTCACTCGACATACACCACATTGATTCCAGACACCACGTCAGCTTAAACTCACAAGTATAATTAATAATATATATAGATTATTAATATATATATATATATATTATATATATATTATATAGTATATATATATATATAATATAATATATATTAATATATAATATATAATAATATGTATATATATATATATATATAATATATATATATATATTAATTTATATATATATATATTAATTATATTAATATTAATATATATATTTTTCAAATTATTTTGAATATTTCCCCCAATGAGGAAGAACCTACTAGGGAAGTAATTATCCCGTTATCCGGCCGGATACCGGATAGTCAATAACTTGGCCGGATAGGCCGGATACTAATACTATCAGGAATATCCGGCCCATCTCATTAATATATAATAATATATATATTATATATATATTATATATATATATATATATTAATATATATATATATTATATATATATTAATATCTCGAAATATGATATATAGTTATTATATATATATATTTATAATGTAAAATTTATTTCCAATAGCTTGAAATAACTATAATAAAACTATACGTTTTTGTTGAATATTTTTAAAAAAATATTAAATACATAGGTCAAAAACTAAATGCTCTAGATCATTTTATATCTTGTAAAACGTGACCCTGAATTGACACTTTTAAAACTTTTTGATCGTCTACGAAGTTGGCGCCAGAATGATGTTGAAATAGGTATCTGGTGATCATAGTTTCCTACCAATCTATAGGAATCAAATAATCTACATTACCTAATAATCATCTATTCCTAAATCTAGGAATATATATCTATGATTTAAATCTTCAGAACTTTAAATTCCAAGGTAAAAATTCCATGTTTAAGACTTCACTTCACAGGAAAGGGATTGAGAAGTACCATATATAATATGAGGGAAAATAAAAGTAAATTAGGGGTGAAGGGAATGAAAGTAAGGTGGAAATAAAGGAAAGGTTTGAGAGAAAGATAAATATGAGTGATTAAAGCGAAGTAAAAACCCCGAAGGAGAATTGGCTAGAAAGTAAGTTTTGAAAAAGGGTTTAAGGACCACCGAAACGCCCGTTATGTTTGGGCCTGAGAATTTGAATTAAGATATAAAAGCTAATGATATATGACTTACCCTTAACATTCTCTGTCAGATTACTAGATAATTATATTATTAGATAACTATAAGGTTGGTGAATTATTTTATTAAGAAAATTTGACAATTCTGATATTATACAGGACTGTATATATTTGATCGCATTATATGCATATATTATTATTAGGCACTTATTTATTAATAGATGTACCCTTATGTATATGACTATGGTAGATTTCTAAAATAATAATATTATTATTCACTATGCTTATCTAATAACATCTTCATCCTTATCACTATAATTGGTTAGACTCTTCAGAACAAAATAGAAGCTCCCTTCAATCGGCTAGCCTGGTATCGGTATTTCTTCAGATAGTATTTCTTAGTCAAAAAATATTGTATATCTTGTTGTTGTTGAGTGTTGACTGTTGAGTGTTGATCAAACTACGAATCATTTACACAGAATTCACAAAACAAAAGAATTCATTAAGGCAGGCTCCTAGTTTGGGATCACAGGTTCTAGAATCATATAAGTATTTATTTCTAGTTTGAAGAGGTATGCGAGCCATAGGCAGGATTTACTTTGTGTCGAATTGGCAGTCATTAATTCTTTTATAATTGTTGCTTTTTAAAAACATCCTACCCAGAGTAGTGGTGAATGTTGTATTCCTGAATTATATTTCTGTAACATATTATTAAATATTTTTAATTAATATGTTAATTAATATTTTTGAATATTGTGAATTAAGTTATTAATTGCAAGTTAATAAAAGAAATATAGACTAACATCATTGTAATGATTATGTTATTAATAAATAATATAACGATAATTGTTATAATTGCGAGATTACTCCTTTTGTATGCCTGAACTCTCAGAAGGAATAATCATTTCCACTAAGAAACGCAAAATTTTTTATGATGAATATCATAAGTTAATATTCTTTGATAAGAAATGTATATTGTTATCACAGAATTATGTGTATCAATAACGATGATGAAATTATGGATATCTTTTTGAGATGTTGTATACAGTCATCCTAATCACCTTATATATTTTTCACATTATAGAAAATATAAATTGTACTTAATTAAATTATACTATCATAGTTAAATATCCCAAAGTTTTTTATCTTTTATATTATATTTTAGGTTTTTCGATAGGAATTTTTTCGATTACAATATTTAGGAACATTGTATTTATTTTTTGAGATCGTAAAGTCTTTCAGACTTAATTTTTGTATATCGGATATAATTTATTTTTAGAGTTTATTTAATAGGAAAGATGTTTATAATTAAATAAGCCTCTTAGATGAATTTGTGCGTTTATTCAACTAATCTTAAACGGTTTGCTAGAGTAGAGAATAATGATTTCTTCATATGACCAGGAATGTACTTACCTTGCATCAGGATAGTTGAAGGCTGTAATCTTCTCATTTTTTTAAAGAGTTGTGTGTGCGGACACTTATTCTATAATTAATTTGGTTTTATGTATAAGTAGTGAGACCACTTACTGTTCTTCTACATGAACGACATGACATATGATATTTCACCGTAGGTAATACGTTTGAGGGGATTAGCTGCTTACATATTAACGTAACCAAATGGTAATTTCTGTGACTCACAGAGCATTTGTTATGATTACAATTTTGTAGAGAGGTGACTCCTTATGTATCTTGTTCTAACTTTTATAAGAAGTAACTTTCATCATATAAACTTACTCAATATTCATAAATCTTTGCCAATGTACTTGTTTATTATAGGTTGGATAATAATTCTAATTGAAGGTAATACTATAGTTATAGGTACTAGATAAATTTAATTTTTCCAACATCTAAATGTATAACAGATTTTCACACTAAAGTTATATTTTAATTAAATATTAGTTAGAATTAGGTTTAGAAGGGAATTAGAAATATTTATTAACTCTGTAGGTTTTATATATTATTAGTATTTAGTTCATTATTGTTATTTCAATAATTATTCAATATCATAAAAATAAGGTGTTAAAATTTTAAAAAAAATAAATTTTAAAATATTATAATTATATAGAGTTTTATTGTGCTCTACAAAAATCTTTATAACGTATAAAATCAACATTTTTACAAATGTGTGAATCAGTGAAAAATCCCTTTACATTTATAGCCTAATAGAAAAAGATGTCTACCTTAGTTAAATCTGGAAAAGTGTGAAATATATATAATAAATAAATACCGATTTTAGAAATATTTTATATATATTATATAAAGATATATTTATTATTTTTAATTAATGATAATATTAATTTGGTATGTTTTTTTATATTTGTTTGTTTGTCAATTATAATGTTTGCGCAATTATTAGTTTATATGAAAAGTTATATCACTTATAAATAGAGTAGACATAACAGTGGGCTATATAATTCTTATGTACGGTTTCTTCAAAGCTGAGGAATGTCGTTTCTAGAGACATTCACAGAGGTGGTTAGTGAAAATATTTTGCAATTATTAACAGCTGTAAATTAATTAATTAGGACTTAGTAATTTAATGTGGTTTTTTAATTTTTTTATCTTAAATATTAGTATTTAAGTATCTGGGAGTGGACCAATTAATGGAGAATAGAACAATTTTTATAGTTTAAATAACCAATGAGATAAATTAATCATTTTATAATATTATTTTAAGTAGAGAAGTTAAATTTATAGGAGGCCTTAGATAACACAATAGTGATTGGTTAAGAACAATATCGAGATACACATGAAGTGAACACAAGAGAACATAACTCCTAGCATATAAGAATGATATGTATGTACACAAAAATACGTGACCGTTCAAAGTCTTAAGATATGTGTATATTCATACCAATAACAAAAGTTAATAGAATAATAATAGGTCGTTATGATAATTGAATAGTTAGAAGGGAGAGAGAGAGAATATTTGGTCTGAGCATTGGTAGTTAAAAAGAAAGAAAAAAATATCGATGCATTAAGAGACTGGGGAAACTGTCTCGACTCATTATCCAGAGCGGAGTGAGGATAACCACAAAACTATATTGTTCTCCTTCCAACTAATAAGAGGTACGTAAGAAATATCGAATAATAAGTCACACGAGGATAAGGGAGAGGGAGAGTGTGGGTGCTATTGTTGCTTCAAAATAGCGGAGGTGATTTTCCCAATTCAGTTGATTCTCCGTGAGTGTGAAAGGAGGATTAGTCGCCCATTCCACATAGAATGAGTGAGAAGGATTAATAAAAATCGTTTTGTGCCCCTCTGAAATCTCGATCTTCCAAACGGAACTATCGCAGGCGACGTTTAATTTTCCCCTTTCTTCTCTTTCTTCACTTGGATCCTTTATTACTCCTATTTTTCTTCTCGTATTCGCGGCAGAAGAATCTTATATCTCTTAAGCCACAACCATTCACTATCATCGCGAGCACTCATCCACACATTGTTTCATCCTATCTAATATATTCAACTTATACTTATACTATTAAAATTTTACTATTATACCATAATAATAACTACTGATATATCATTTTGCTGTCTGTGGGAACTATTAAAAATGTTCTAATATTTATTTACTGCCTTATTACCACTCTAAAATGTGTATGTTAAGTCTTATTACCCATATCGTTTTTAACTTTTATTAATAATAGAAAAAATTCTGAAATATATACTCTAGAGCGATTTCATAATTACTGTATGAGAGAATTTGTCTATTACTATAGCGGATTTTTCTTTGATTCTTTACCGTTGAGAGCGACTCTTTCGGAAATTGCTAAAATATTAAAATAATTCAAGAATGGTAATAATAACAAAGCTCTAAAATTTATCAAATGTAATAAACATATACAAAAAACGTCTTTGTCTGACACGGGTTTCTTTTAAAATAATTAATAACAACACTAATTAATAACTAATATATTTTACTATATTTTACTTTATTTTAATTATTATTTACTAATTTCACTTATAAAATTTGGATCACGTAACACAGTTACCCGCGAATATATAAGTCGAGTGAGTGTGTAAAGATAACTTAGCGATTGTTGTTTCTTTTTTTTTTTCTACTTTCCTATTTTTTTTATGTTCAATCGAATAAAAATGTAAGACTTTTTAATCTATAAATTATTTCTTTTTCCATTTTTGCTAGTTCTATCATTTCCTCTATATCTTTAAATAAATGATCATATTATTAATATATATAAGTCTCTAAATCACCAGAGATCAACACGATGATCGTATAAATTTCTCAAGGGCATTTCCTGCTACTCCAAATATGTCAGATACATTTTTAATGAGCTAAAATCATAATCCTCCCCAACGTGAAGGCCTCATAAAATCCACAACTTATTTGTAAACAGACCCAATAGGCCACCCTCAAGCACATGGAGCATGAACAAACAAAATATATGAGAAAACAACAAATTGTGTTCTATCATTAAAAAAAATTAGTCTATGGAAAAAAGAGGTCACAAAAATAAATAGTTGGAGGTCAGCATAAAACCAAGAGTGGTCACCAACAACAAGTGTTAAGACTGAAAAAGATGTAAGGTCAGCACAAGAAAGAAAGATCAAAAATAGGACATAAAGTCAAATTGCCCTGATCAATTTCAAGGACTTCCTCTAGTACCTCCTGAAGAAATAATATGAAAAAAACCTGATTATGCACTTAGTTTATTTATTCTTAATAAAAGTAGTTTTAGGAATTAATTGTGACGAACTAAAAATTTGAAAAACTGGAAACTATTTTATATTCCAAATGTACAAAGTGTAGATTGTAAGAATAGGAAAAAGAGAGCTTTAAAACACAATGTTAATATGAACAACTACAATAAAATAAAATTTAGTAAGGGCAAATACAAATAATAGCTTTATTGGTACAATCAGCTGAAACATAGCAATTTAATAACAAAAACCATAATAATACAATATAATGAAATGAAAGGAATATACTTTTAATACTATTTATTATTAGAAGTTGAGTTGAAGTACGCAAGTTGATAGCAGCAGTACTAATAGTAAGAGGCAAACTACAAATGAATAGCTTGAATATAATATAATCGAAAGACTATTTGGCTTAGTAGAACTTTGAAAACAGTAAAATGATACGCACCTTATGAGAGCATAATATATGATACCTAATGTCAATGTAACTAGAGAATTTCTGAGCTCCATTTGAATCATAATATAATATGAAATAGGTCATTTATAGATTTATAGAATCTCTATCTTATCTATCCCTCGACCCCTACAAATAGAGACACAATTAAGAGGATAATGATCTTTGGCTCTAACCTTTTTTAGAATTGATAAGCTGACCTCAAGAGAATTAATTAATATATGAATTATCATAGGACCTTTTACATAAAATCTACTATTGAAAAATACAATTATTTAATAGCGATTTTTCTTAAACTTTTTTTAATGGTATTGACAAAAAGACGCTCTTGATATTTATTAAATAACATTGAGAAATTAATGCAATTGCTCTTTTTATGGTGTTTTTTGGTAATACGCTTGAAAACATATAGAAGTAAAATATTTTTATTAATATATAGTGATACCATCTTAATTTTAGTTAACTTTCAAATTAAATAATTATCTTCCTTGGTGACCGAATTAAGGTTTATCTGCCACATGAATGTAAAAATATTATTTAATAATGAATTATTTACAATAGAATTAATTTGTATTTTTTATAGAAAGATCTATTAATTACATTGTATTTGATGAGTTAATTGTAAAATGATTTACTTCTCAAATATGTTCGCTTATAGCTGTCATCAGTTCAGATATCACGATCAATTAATAATTAAAGGCGAATAATAAAAAATTGTAGAATAAATATTTTAATTAAAAGTTAAATAACTCTTTATTGTTTGACAAAAGTTGCTCCACAAAAATAAGTTTTAAAGATAGAAATTTTGGGAAATATATTGGATAAACTAGTTTGAAATATTAGTTTGGAAAAATAACTTTGAAAAAATTTTAACTTGAGTAAAACTTAGTGTTTATTTATATATTTTTTTGATAAACTTTGAAATATTTTTAGAGAACTATAATATGTTAATTTTTTTAAATTTTTTATAGAAAGCAGTAAAGCCACATAACTTTAGTATTTTTTTTTTAGTAGTTTGAGTCTTAACTTTGACAATTAATTAAATGTTTAATCATGAACTATATGTTTGAACCAATAGTCCTTTAACAAGTCTTCGTGACTTTCAACATAATTCATGTTATTCTATCTCATTACTTAACTGCTACCTATGGTTTATAAAATATAAAGGGCTGTAGCCGGACGCAGTCTGACCCTAATGGGTAATAATGAACTTCCAGTAGAGAGAGCTTGAAAGGGTAGATAATAAAGACTTTAAGAAATTAATTAAATGATTCTATAACTAGAGAATACATAAAGGATGAGGAACATGGACTGCATCACAGATATAATAAGAAAGAAAACAGAAATGTTCAATTAAATACGGAAAGATGAAGAACATGATTAGTAAATATTTTTTGCAAAATAAACTGACGGGCAGGAAATAAGAAGAGAATAAAGGAGCAAACGACCCAAATAAATAAGGAAGAACCACTACAAAAGGACTAGGTGAAATCAATTTCCTACCAGTATTAATATCTACCTTAACTCCTACTAACTATAATATGATACATTCAAATGTCGTTAATACCGCAAATCCAAAGAGAACAGCTTGGGATGGCATCAAACCAGGAAATACAGGAAAATACAGCAAGAATACCGAAGGTACCGCCAAAAGACAAATGTTTTGGACAACACCTTACGTAAACATACATTTAAAACGCATCGTAGGGCTCTACTCACCCCTTTAACAATAAAAGAATAAGACTTCATCCTTCCTGGGATTGAGCCAATAACAGAAAATATTTAAACATCATGAAGTGACGATTTAGTGGAGCTTGGGACTAAGAAGCCACAGCTAAATAGTGTAATACTGTTATATGTGGGAACAACTCATCAGAATCCGTGGGGGCCATCCCTAAATATAAATATTTTGATACATAATCCTTTAATAGTTATGCAGCCACCTTCATAAATCAGGCTGGACAACAAACCGGCCGTCGCTTATACATATGCAACCTGGGATAGCAAATCCATACCCATATGGACCCCTTATGAGGATATTTATTTTACTCTCAAATAATTAGGTTCCTACTACACCTTCCACACGTAATTGTTAAAGAACTTAATATTTATATTATGTATAATGGAAGTAAATTATATCCTCAAGACGGCCAACGACTTGGGTAGTGAATTAAATTTGAAGATTACCTTTCAACGTTGAAAGAGAAGATACGCACGTTAGGCCTAATACTGAACGTCAAAAAATAGACATGGGCTAAGACTAATTAATATATCTATTGGAATACAATTATAGAGATAAGAAGATAAATTTGATAAGATAAAAAGCTTATTTCTAGTGAGTGTAAGACACTAGAAGACTTTTTAATTCAATTGAAGATTTTTCTATCAAAACGGCAGACAAGCACGAGACAATCTTGTCTACGTTTATTGAAAACGTTTATGAATATTTCAAAGGAGACCAATGTAACTATTATAACTTAGAATTTCTATGTTTGGTACATAATGAAAGAATCTCCTTTGTGGAATATCAGAAAATAATAACTCATAAGTATATTGAGACTTTTATATTAGTGCTTTTGGACTCTAGCGGACTTGCAACAATAAATTCTCTTACCAATTATGAGAGCGTAAATTTTACGAGTAGTAATGGGGTGTGGGTTAGTGTACTCATCGAGAGATTCACTGGAGCACCACAGACTGTTATGAGGAAAAATGTTTTAAGTCTTTTTTAATTGGTGTTCACCTATGACTTAACGCTCTATCGCCTACCGCATGATTTATGACAAGTAGAAAACTTAGTCTCCATCACAGTAGAACAGACAGGAGTCTTGTTCCAAACCAACATAGTAAGCGTACAGATCCATCAAGCCATTAGAAAAACTCACTTTATCCCAAGTCATCTTCTCTGACTCCATGTATGAACAATTTACGCACACGCCATAATCTATGTTCGAACCGTTTTTAGGGAAAAGCCATAATGGAACTGTGGACGGCAGAGAGGAGACAGCCTCTTTGGCCTATTAAGAATAGAAATCGCGATCGGGAGAGACTGGGTATAAGAATGAGAGGACATACTCTAAATTTCGATTGAGAAGACCACAACGGCACTCTTCGTCTTCGGGCGAATATTAGCCTCATATGCCAGACTCAAATCTACAGGGAGATATTGTTCTTACGATAAACTCTTTCGCGTACCAAGAGATAACAGCTCATAGTGCGACTAAATTTAGCCGATAGAATGTGTGACTTCTTGGATTGAGAGCAGTGTCAATTGTCCCGACAACTGTGTGATTGGACATACCTTACAATATCCTCTTTCTGACCGAGCAGAGTATGTATAGTAGTTAGGTATACTATAGTCTCTGTTGAAATGCGATCTAATTAGTTGCATCACGACGAGTGATACCCCGTGTGGATCCCTAATTGAGAAAGTAGGAAAATAACGACTAGTGGTCGTTAATACATAAAGATTGATTTTAATCAGCCGTATCTTTGCACTTTGCTGCTTGTGACCTGACGCCGTGTAGGCCGCTATGATCTGCCGACTGTAGTGCTCTTTGGTGATAATTGCTGGGAGGTGCCGGATGAGACAAGTCATCGACAGAGAGGTCGAAGATTAAATCACGCAATTTTCACCAGTGATACTAGATGACAATGTCTCGAAAGCCTACTCAAAAGAATGATCTGTTGAGTCTAGTCCAAAGGTAAGAGGTCCCAAGAATATTATGTCTATAGCTCAGAGTGATCTTCTACAGTGACCTCTGATTTTCTAATTCATAAGTCGTAGATATATTCAGAGTCTATTGAAGTATTAGAGTATCTGAAGGCGTGCAGATGAAAGGAGAAGTGGAAACGAATCGATGTTGTTTGTTCATAAGCGCCGAATCTTCTGTGTAATTTGAGGGAGTTGTCGGACAGAGTGAGAATAAAATTTTTGGATCAACTAGGCAAAGATTTAAATGAGAATTGCGTGAAACAGTTTTTTAGGAGCGAGTATGGAGTTAAAGGTAACAAATAGGAGCTCTTCGTTGGGTTCCAAGCTTTTAGAGTGATGTAGGATGTAGAGGTGTTTTAGTAACCTCTAGCTCTTTGGTGTGGAATTAGACCCCAACAATGGGTCGGTTTCGAGTTATATTATGTTCGTTGTACAACAATTCGTGGTATGGACTCGTCAAACAAAAGGTCAGAAGCGAGGGTTTGGGATAGTTTGCGAGGGAGGGCTCGTTAGCGGAGGATGTAGGCGGACACAACCTAGGTTTAGATTATCGCTTGGTGTGAATAGGATATAGAAAGGAAAGTTGATGAATGAGGAGTAATCCTGTAGATGATTTAGAGTAAAACTGCTGTCTTGTAGTAAGAGAGACTAGTATTAAGTTCAAGGATTTGTAACCACATGCCAGTAGATTCCATTCCTATCGCGAGAAGTTTAGATTACTACTCTCTAAGTTGGTGGTAGAGCTGGACAACCTAACAGTATATAGGTCGATGCGGTATTCGGGATGTCTACCCCCCAGTTTTGTTTTGATTTACGTGTTTGTGTAAGTTGGTACTTGGAAGACGTAGGAGGACTGGTGGAAGATGTGATATGTACTGTTAATGTTGTTTGAGGGATACTATTAATGTATGATTGAGGGGTGAGAGCGGTTAAGTCATCCTATAACAAGGTAAGTACCTTTCTTATCCATCGCGAGTGTTTCAATCTTATAGATTAATGATATAGGTATGAATAGTTAAATTTAAGATTGTAATAGATATAGGATCTTTGCCCCAATGGGATAAGGTTGGACGCAGAGGTGAAGATTAGTTGTTCATCATGGAAGTCAAAAGTTATGAGAAATTTTAAGATAACTAAGATTGAGTGAGTTGTGCCGGATGTAGTTTAAGAGCGCTTGTATCAGTTAATGTGCGCCAGTTGACTGCATTGGATCACCCAGATGAAGCGCGGTTGTGTCTGTGCCACGAGCATGTGGAGTGCTGAGTAGGAGTAGTTGTTCAGTGGTAGTGGGAGGTGATGCATGATTAAAGAACACTCACTTAAGTAGCCAATGATGAAGGTCTTAAAAGAAAGATATTTGGAATTATATAAATAGGAAAAGAGGAAGTCTGAATAGGGAAAAGGTGCAAACGCAGAAGGGGAAAAAAAAAGTTAAAATGAATTGTTTATTTTCTTGTTTTTTCAGTTTGGATGTTGGGGAATTTTGTCAGTATAAGGAAGATATGAAAAAAGAATAACAAAGGAATTTTCACATCATGTTTCATATAGTATCGTTTGTTAGTGCCCATTTGGATAAAAGTCCTGTAAAAAAAAGTGCGTTCGTTCGTGTTATAACGTGTTTGTTGTTATTTTTATTATTCTTATTCCAGTTAGATGTTGGGGAATTTTGTCAGTATAAGGAGATATGAAGAAGGATAAAGTAATGAAAGGAGTGTTAACCATTGCGTTTTGTATAGTATTATTTGTTAGTGCCTGTGGGGATATGTCCTGTAAAAAAGTGTCTTTATATGTTTGTTTATTTATTTATTTATTTATTTATTATTTATTGCAGTATATATACGTTGATAAAATAGCTGGAACTGTACTTTGGACTGTGAAGTGGGTTCTTGGTGACTATTAAAGTAAAGGGTAATCAGTCAGATTATTTAACGTAGATGTTTATTGAAGGTGCAGCTCTGAGTGCACTTTGACGAGCAGAGGAGGAGTTGTTTGTATCATTCGACTGAATTACATTGTTTATTACAAATATATGTTGATTTATATTGTTTCATATTCTGACATACAGTAAATTAAGTACATAACAGTACTAAACTAATCAAGAAGTTTTTGTGTTTCTTATCTCAAGAAAGTTTCCTTTAAGTATTACTTTACATTAAGTAATTTTATTGAAGAATTCCGGTGTTTCACCAAGAACTTACAAGTGAGTATTATTGTTTGAGAGTTTACATTCTGTTACTACTGTACTTTTTTCAGTGGTAGCAAAGCGTAGTTCTGAACAACTCTGGAAGAAGTGAAAGGGTAGAGTGGTTTACAGTTGACATACGAGTATTTTGATATATCACGTTGAGGTGTGCGGTGAAGTATAGTATAGGGATTTGTGTGTTCAATTTTGTCTTCTTATTGGTGAGCTATGGGGAAAGATGGTGCAAGTGGAGGTGGTGGTGAGGATAAAAGCAAGGTAAAAGAGAGTGTAGAAGTTGCTGAGAGAAGGGTTTGTGTGTTTTGAGTTTAATGGTGAAGTTAATACAGAAGTGTATGATTTGTGGAAGGAAAGAGTAAAATTATGGTACAATGTGTGCAGTGAAGAATATGAAAAACCTGGAGGTGAGATATTGTTAGTTTGGGTATAAAAGCATTTGAATGTGTATGTGGTTTAGAATAAAAGTCTTTGGGTAAGAAAGAAGGAATGGATGCAATTTTTGAAAAATTGGATGAAAAATAAGCCAAGGAGAAGCAGAGAGATAGGTAGGTATGACAGATTGTATGAATATCTTTATATTAAGTGAAAAAGTGATGAGACAATGAGGGAATATGTAAATAGGTACGAGTTAACAGAGCAAAAGTGCAAGATAGTTGGAAAGGTAGATCTTGGTGTAGATATGAAATGTGTGCATCTTTTGGAGGGGGCAAATATCAGGATGAATCAAAGGCAAATGGTACTAGCATATTGTGGAAAAGAAGAGTGGGTATTTAGGACATTAGGAGATGCACTGGTGAATATTTGCGAAGGATTTGGAAAAAAAGGTGATGTGAAGGCAAATGCAAGGGAAGAGGAGAAAGGTTGGTACTCGAGTTATAGACATATGAAAAGTGTAGGTGATGGGCCTAGCAGTGTGGGTGAGGAACAGGTGGATAGTAAAAGGTTGAATGTGAGGGATCAATTTGGCAATATTAGAAAGTATTATCTGTCAGTCTTGGTTCCATTTTGCGTATAAATGTCCTAGGAATCCAGAGAATTTGAGGAAAGATAAAGAGGTAGAGATAAAAAATGAGTGAGAATACAGTGGAAAATAGGGAGGTAAGTGGTAGGGGATACTATAAATTTGGAAGAAATAGAGGTCAGCCTGTAGGTAGAGGTCAGCCAGAAGGCAGGAGGGATTATGTTGGTAATGAGGATAAAAGGGTATATTTAGGAAAGGAAAACAGTGAAAGATGTGAGAACCGTTTATATGGATACTGGAAGATATAATAATGGAGATAGGGGGAAGAGATGGGACAGGTTTGGTAATCTTAAAAGATGTGATTTTTGTAGTTCTGATAAACATTTATGGAAATATTGTGATGTGTGCATGGTAACAGAGAAGGAAGGTGGAAGGGGTGTGATGAATTATGATGAAGATAGAAAGAAAGTGGGAATAAGTAGAGGGAAGGGATTAGTTGAATATGTAACAGAGGAAGATAGAGGGCTGATGAGGGGAATGGGAAGAGGTATTAGTACATGTAGGAATAGTGGTAGAAAGAAAGTGGGAATAAGTAGAGGGAAGGGATTAGTTGAATATGTAACAGAGGAAGATAGAGGGCTGATGAGGGGAATGGGAAGAGGTATTAGTACATGTAGGAATAGTGGTAGTACAGGAGATGAGTGGTCTGCATCAGATAATAAAGAAAGATGTGTGTCACTTAATGAAGAGCTGGAAGTGATTGGGAAAATGTGATATAGATTTTTTCAGGGATAATAAGAATAAGAGTAGGTTATACATCAGCAGTAAGAGTAGAAGATAAAAAGGTAGATAGGGATGTTAAGAGAGGGAGGAGTGGGAGTTTGGAAGATTGTGGAACAAAGAAAGAGGTAGTTTTGCAAAGATTTAGTATGAGTGATGATGAAAAGTACAAAAAGAGAAAGGGAGAAAAAGGGGAAAGGAATAAATTGAGTGAAGAAGAAATAATGAAGTTTTTTGATGGGTTTAAAAGTTTGGATTGAAACAAGGTGTAAGGGTGAGTGTGGAGTTCAGGTCAAATTTATTTATATTAGTAGTTAGTTTCCAGTATTGACCAAAACCTAGAATGGAATTTTTATTCTATATATAGAAATGTAATTCATTTATTATGTTCCTCTTAATATTGTAAATTATTTTTTGTTGTTCATTATTACTCTTGGGGTTTTTATATGGATACTTACATTTGTCTATTACCTTTCAGTAGTCATTTTAATATGCATGTCTTATAAAAATGTGATAAAGTTGAAAGTTGAAGGAAAATTCCAAATAACTTTACCAATAGAAGTTACAATATATTACGATGTACAGATGTACAAATCATTGATGGGTACCCATCGAAATTTAGGGAACACTTACCATTAGGATCAATTTCTCCAAAGGTATGTATCATGTTGAACTTCTAATCACATTTATTTACCAAAGTATTAATGATATCATACATTTTCCCTTGCCTTTTGATTAACAGTCCTTCCAAGTTGTATTCATCAAGAACGTCATGCTCTTGACTCACATTAAAAAGACTCACCGACGGGTTTTATCGTTAGGGTAATCTTTTATTTCTATTTCAATAGCGTAATTTATTAATAATAGATGGTCGGAATTCAATACTTAAATAAGCTTGCCTTAACAATCATCTAATTCCGTAATCATTTTTTACAGGGTTTTTGTTATGGTCTTGTTTTAAAGTCAGACAAATCATTTTATTTCTGGTCTGGACATCCCTAGAATCACCTTTATTGATGGTCTTCAGACAAATCCCTTTTGTAATTAGGGTTCCCAATCATATAGGACAAAATCCATCTCAGTCAAGATTAATCTTAATATTTAAAAATCTCTCAAGTCTGGATAACTTCCCAGATACATTAATATTAAGTCAGTGTTACAGTTGTGGGTTACCACCCCGTAACCATTTTTATTTAATTCCTTTACTTAATTAAGTGTAAAATATAATTACTATAAGTAAGCAAGTCTACTCCAGGAGAGTACTGGATGTCTATTTTGTTTATACGTATAAAGTTAACGCTATCCCCCTAGTTCCCGGATACCTGATGAATGTATATTCACTTTAACTCTACTACTTTTGATAGTATGTATGTGTAAATAAAGCTATCTTTTACTTCTTTTTCATTCTCCCCTTCTACCTATTGTTATAAGTGATCTACACGTAGCCACAAACCAGGAGCATTTGGAGCAAACTGGTGGTCCCTCTCTCCTTACCCAGCCGATAGTACGAAAGAATAATAGGCTCTCCATAGGCTTTCGACTTTGGATTCACACAAAGCCTTAATATATCAATCTAGGTAAATTGAATATTTTTTTTATTTTCTCACTGTTCTTTACTATTTATATTTAATTTAGATAATACTTTTATTTTTTTTTGGAGGTCAGTGACGCGTAATTATTCATGCCTCGTATTGGTCTCTCACTAAGGTACTGAAGGCTATAGCTAGGATAGGGGTGAACAACAGATTGGTAAAAAGACTAGAACCAAAAGGAGAGAGAGATGAGCAGTACAAAAGAGAGAGAACTGAGTGAGGGAAGGTCAGAGGTAAAGAAGAACAATGGTTAAGAGAGTTTTTTAGAGAAAGAAGTTTGTGAGTTGTAAGGGTAGTGTGATATCTTATGAGTTGGTGGGTGAGGGTTGTTCAGGTGTTGATTAGGGGTAAGTGAGAGAGAGATGTGTGAGGGTTTCTGTGAGTTTAAAAAAATTAAGGTGAAAGTGAGAGTTTTGGGGAAGGAAAAAAAAGAGGGGGAGAGAAAGATAAGATTATTTATTTTCCTGTTTTTTTTTTTGTTTGGATGTTGGGGAATTTTGTCAGTATAAGGAAGATATGAAAGAAAAATAACAAAGGAATGTTAACATCGCATTTCATGTAGAATTAATTGTTAGTGCAAGGGGATAAAAGTTCTGTAAAAAAGTGCATTCATTTGTGTTATAAAGTGTCTTTAAATGTTTATTTATTTATTTATTATTTATTGCAGAATATGTTAATAAAATAGCTGGAACTGTACTTTGGACTGTAAAGTGGGTTCTTGGTGACTATTAAAGTAAAGGGTAATCAGTCGGATTATTTAAAGTAGATGCTTATTGAAGGTGTGGCTCTGAGTGAACTTTGACGAGCAGAGGAGGAATTGATTGTATCGGAAGTTTTGGACTGAATTACGTCTACACAACAAAAGTTATATTTTATGCAGGAGCCTTTGCAACCTTTCATTTCCTTAAAAAGTACAGTCCACACACGACTTTTTGCATGTGGCATTTCTAAATATCTGATTAAAAATAATTATGATAAGAGATATTTACTGAAAGCTGAAACAGAGTAAGAAAACATTAATGAAGCCACAAACAAAATATTATGAATATCAAAATTCAGAATATAAAATAAAAATATGGAAAACCCATAAATTTGAACACAAACTCAGGAGCTTCCACCGTAGGAAATTGGAACAAAAAATGTCCAAATTAGAGCATATTTGCTATTTATAATATAATTGTTCAAAAATGTAAATTCCACAACTTAATTGAAAAAAACGAAAAAAACAAATTTTTGTTTTTTTCAGGCTGTTTTTTTTTCATGAAAAAAACCGTTTTTCGAAAAAAAAAAAAAACGCAGAAGCGATTTTTCTCTTTTCCAGTGCATGTGGCGCACCCTCTCCCCACTCTGGGGAAAGAGGCAGGGGTGGGGGTTGATGATATATATATATATATATATATATATATATATATATATATATATATATATATATATATATACTTTATATATATATATATATATATATATATATATATATATATATATATATATATATATAACAACTATATATATATAACATATATATAACATATATATATATATATATATATATATATATATATATATATATATATATATATATATATATATATATATATATATTTTATATATATATATATATATATATATATATATATATATATACTATATATATATATATATATATATATATATATATATATATATATATATATATATATATATATATATATAATATATATCTATAATATATATATATATATATATATATATATATATATAGTAAATATTTATATATATATATATATATATATATATATATATATATTAGGTATATATATTTTTTTTTATTTTACAGGTGTGTTTTGTGCAAGAACAATGAATGGGTATGCAAAGGATAGAACTCAAGTGTTATGATAATCTTCAATGTTTTATTACTGTATACTGACCAGTCAGTATGTAGAATAGGGTTTAATGATTTATTGAATTTATATATTTAATTTACTTTCTTTTTTTGCAGTTAGTACTTTTGGTAAATATTTAGTTTTTGATCTAAATATTTTCTGAAAAAATTTTCTAAGTTCAAAAAAATTGTTTAGAAAATTGTTTAGTGACAAGCTTCTGACATAATTCAAAAAGCAAGTATTGATTTTGTAAAAAACTCTTTGAAACTGCGTAACACTGAGGGTTTCAAAAATTGTCTAGATATTTACCGTATTTTTATTAAAAGTAATGGTAAAAGTATTCAAGAAATTATTAAATGGGAATATAATCCAAGTATTTCAAGGTGGAATAAAGAAGATTGGGCGGGTAATGCCAAAGCGGTATAAAGAATTAAGGGAGAAATAATAAACAGATAGTATTTGATTTGTTGTATTGATTGTAAATTGATGATTAGTAGATTAACTTGGTATACTTATATGAGAGCTGATTTAAGCTCAAGAATAGTATAACTTTGTAGTATAGATAAACTTGTGCTTTGTGATCGCAACATCACACTGTGTGCTGTATTTTGTACAAATTAGCATTTACATCTTTATATCTTATTTTCTTGTATTAATTAAAAAATATAACATTATACCTATTCTTCACAAAGAGTAAGATTTAGTTTATTATTTCTCCTCATGTACAAGAACCGCTTTCAAGATCATTTTCATCATAGTAAGAGGGTAAGTTGTGTTGGTAAGTTTTCTTGTAGTTTTTGGATCGCATGCTACCACATTTCAGCAGTGGTAGCAGAGCATAGTTAGTTAGGCTCTGAGAATAGTTGGGTGCTACCCGTGGGAAGTTCTGGGTAATTTAGTTAGTAGGTCTGTGGGAGATAAAGTATAGGTTGAATAAAGGTGTTGTCTATAGTGTTGTGTTATTAGTAATTAATTTTGGTTCATGGCAAAATATGGGTAAAAACGGAAAGGGTAAGACAAAGGGTGGCAGCACAAAAGATACGGATAGTGTGTATATTGTATAGTGAAGGTGGTGATGATAGAATGATAGAGAGAATAGAAGTGATTGAAAGACATGTTCGTCAGGCAGGTCCCAAATTTAATGGGGAAGTGAATATGGAGGAGTATGATATGTGGAAAAAGAAATTGAAGGTATGGTATGATGTATGTGGTGAAAGAGTGAAAAAGTTGTAGGTGAAATCCTGTTGAGTTTGGGTGCTAAGGCATTTGAATGTGTATGTATGATATGTGGGATTGGAAGTCTTTCAGTAAGGAAGAAGGTATGAATGCAATTATAGAAAAGTTGGATGAAAAGTATAAGAAAAAGCAGCAGAGAGACAGATACAACCAGATAGCTATGTGAATACTTTTATATAAAGAGAAAAAGTGATGAATCAATGAGGGAATGTGTATAGATATGAGTTTGTGGAACAAGTGTAAGATTGTAGGTAAAGTAGATTTGGGTGAAGATATGAAGTGTGTACATCTATTGGAGGGAGCGAATGTTGAAACAAATCAGAGGCAGATGGTATTGGCTTATTGTGGTAAGGGAGAGTGGGATTTTAAGACTTTTCGTGATGCATTGGTGAATGTATGTGAGGGTTTAAGAAAAAAGTGTGATGATAGAGTGAAGGTTGCAAATGAATCAAGTAGTGGTTAGTAATATCAAATCAAAGGAGAGATAATGGTGGGCCCCAGCAATAACAGTGAGCAGTGAGTGGATGGCAAAAGGTTGAATGTAAAGGATAGGTTTGACAATGTTAGGGAGTGCATAATTTGTAGATCAAGATTTCATTTGTCATATAAGTGTCCAAGAAATCCTGAGAATGTGTGAGATGGTGGAAGAAGTAGAGGTGTTGGAAGAGGACACCAGGTGATGAATATAGCAAGTGAGATGACAAATGGAGGGAGAGGACATGGTAGACCAGTGTATGATGAACGTGGTGAGAAAAGGGTCTTTTATGGGAATGGTAGTGAAAGGAAGGTGAGAACTAGTTGGATGGGAACCGGAAGATATGGTAGAGAGTATAGGGAGGGTGTGAACCGAAAGGATAGATTCGGATATGTAAAGAAGTGTGACATATGTGGTTCTGAGTATCACTTACCTGTAGAAGTGTTGTTATATGAAGACTGATAGGAGGAATGTGAATATGGTAGTGGAAAAGGGTACAGGTATGGGGAGAGCGAAAAAATTGATTGAGTATGTACAAAGAGATGATGAGTACAACTAGAGGTATGGGTGGTATTAGTATGGTTCACAGGTAGTCCAGGTGTCTTCATATAGAAGTGAGTGTGAGTACAGATAGTGCCGTGGCAGAAGTGTAGTAAGTTTGTGGTGTAGAATTGGGATAAATGGGATAAGAAGTGCGTTTAAAAACTATTAGTTTGATCAAAAAGAGGAAGAAAGGGTAGTGTGCAGAAGTGTGGTGGGATTCTATGGTGATAACAGGGATGATGATGGTGGAAAAAATGAGAAGAAAGTGACATTGACAGTTGATTGTAGAAGGGTAGAGAGTAAAAAAGAAGACAAGAACAGTGATGTTTCAGAAGATGTAATAGTGAGTAAAGATAGTGAGGAAGATTGTGTTCACAAGAATGTGGAAGCCAGTGTCAGAAGAAGTTAGTAAAATGTTGGGAAGGGTAATAAAAAAGCAAAAAATTAAAGATAATTGGTAAAAAGGAAAAGATGTGGAAGTATATATATATATATATATATATATATATATATATATATATATATATATATATATATATATATATATATATATATATATATATATATATATATATATATATATATATATATATATATCTTATATATAATATATATATATATATATATATATATATATATATATATATATATATATATATATATATATATATATATATATATATATATATATATATATATATATATATATATATATATATATATATATATATATTGAGCATATCGAGGCGCAGAGGCTGGTCATGACTCTCACGAGGACGCTGGTTCAAATCCTCCGCGTAACAGTTGGGTTTATCTACCTGGGGGCAAGAATAAACTCGATTGCGAACATGTTGGTGGCGCTGGTTTGGAATAGCCGGCCTTAAAGTTCGATTTCCTATGGTCCCCCCGTAAATTTTTCCCCATTTAAGGTATTATATATATATATATATATATATATATATATATATATATATATATATATATATATATATATATATATATATATATATATATATATATTTACAGAATAGGTAAGAGTGAAGATGACTGTGAAGATGAAACAGAATCTGGGTAAAGAGAAGTCAGTGGAAGAAGGAAAAGTGGAGTTTACAGCGGAATGGGATGAAAATGGTAGGGACTGTCATGATTGGTTGCGACAGCATGATATGAATATAGTTGAGGGTAAAGGAAAACAGTAAAGAGGCAGTTTATTAGGTGTTATTTCTGTAAGTGTGAGTAGTTGTGTGGTGTGGTGTGTTTTTGTTTCTTGTGAAGGGTGTGTTTTATTGTGGATTTATGTGGTATGTTACATGGGTGTTTGTGGGAAGTGAAAAAGAAATCTGAGGAAAAAGAGAGGGAGAGAGAAAGATATAGAATAAATGTTTATTGTTTCAGAATGTTTGGTCAATGAGATGTATTCCCGAGGATAGATTTACTGTTTACTGTCTCAAGTAATGGACATTTAATCATTTTCAAGTTTATTAATTGTGAAGGATTTTTGCATAAGTATTTTCCAATGTTTTTAGTTGTTGTTTTGACATTAAGTTTTATGTTTATTTATTTCAGTGCAGTAGTACATAGTTAGTAGAGGTACATTGAGCAATGGACTTGCAGTGAAATATTAGTGTTGCCAGTAGTGACAGTGGACAAGCTGTGACTAGGTTGTTAACACTCCCTCTTATAGTGTGGTACACCAACCTTAGGAAGCTTCTAAGAAAGGATTACCAAAGAACGGTATAAAGAAAATTCTTATACCACATTTACAATTACAAATGACATAAGTACTACTGAATTAGTCTAAACCTATCAAAAATCGACAAAAAGAGTAGAATTCTGTTTCTTTATGGGAAAGGATGGTCCAACAATATAAATGGGTAAGTGTACTGTGTATCATAGTAGCTAGTTGTTGTTTTGTGTGTTATCATTGACCCTAATTTTGTCACATATATATATATATATATATATATATATATATATATATATATATATATATATATATATATATATATATATATATATATATATATATATATATATATATATATATATATATATATATATATATATATATATATATATATATATATATTTAATATATACATTTATCTATATATATATATATATATATATATATATATTTATATATATATATATATATATATATATATATATATATATATATATATATATATATATATATATATATATATATATATATAACTATATATATATATATATATATATATATATATATATGTTTAGTTACAGGCCAATAGTATGTGGTTGCTTCACGAAAAGGCTCCTACTTCCACATCTGTCCAGTTTTTGTGCGAGTTATTTTTTATTGTTTTATCTTTTTTCTAGGAATGATAGCAAACCTTGTTTTAATTTTGTTGGTATACTTTGACATGAATTAAGAATTAATTTTCTAATATTTTCATAATATGTTTTTTGAGTTTCAACGGCAGTAGAATTTTGTGATTAACGAAAATCCTAAATATTTGAAGTAGAGGAACAAAGAAAGCTATTTTTTTTTCTCCGGAAATTTTTGATAGAAACTTTCATTTAACTTTACCCTATACTATTACTATATTCAATCTTTTTTGTTCTAAAGTTTTAGTCCCTATGGAGACCTTTTTTTTTTTTTGCTTTCTTGATTTGTAAAAGGTCATCTGATTTAATAAGAGGTTAGTAAAATTTGGTGTTTACAATATCTAGTTACTTAATTTTACTTACATTATTTATATCAATTTTAAAACAAGGTTAAAATTCTTGGATGCAAAATGGGCTCTGATGATGAGAGTGATGAGAAAGGTAAAAGGAGTGAGAAATGTCCAGTGTTTGATGGGAAAAAGGAGAGGTTCCTTGAGTGGAAAGGAAAAGTGGAAGATTGGATATGGAGAAATAAGAAGGTAGATAAATATCCAGGTTTAACTATTAGGAGTGCATTATGTGGAGAACCATGGGAATTGGTAGGAGGATTGCCAAGGGAGGAGATAGCAAGCAGTGACGGAGTAGAAAAAATTATGAGTGTTCTAGAAAAGAAATATAGCAGTGACAAGAAAAGAGAAAAGATGGACAGTATGAACGCTTTTTTCAGAATTGAAAGAAGAAGTAATGAAGAAATACAGGATTTCGTGAGCAGATTTGATGTGGCATTGAGAAGGTGTTCTGCAGCAGGTATGGCTGAACTAGGAGAGGAACACAAAGGAGGTTTGTTGTTGGGAAGGAGTAAATTGGTGGAAAGTGAAGAAAAAATAATGTTAGGAGCTTTAGACGGAGATTTAACGTATACCAGAGTGACGAGTTTGTTAGTGGGAATTATGGGAAAGAGTTTTCAGAACCAAAACAAAGAAAAGGTATGGTATAGCGGAGAGAGGAATAAAAATATCGAAAGAAGGAACGTCTGTTATAATTGTAATAAAGAAGGACATATGCAAAGGTTTTGTCCGGAATATAGACGTAGTGATAAAGAATGTGATGGATGTGGGAAGAAAGGACATGTGATGGAAAACTGTTGGATGAAAGATAAAGAATGTTACAAATGTAAAGGAAAAGGACATTTGGCTAATGTGTGTAAGGAAAGGAAAACAGTGACAAAAGAAGTGGTGTTGTTAGGGGATAGAGGGGTAGAAGAAGAGGATAACTGGGATATAATTAGTGCGATAGTCGATACAGGTTGTAGGAATAGTGTAATAGGGGAATTGTGACTAGGAGCAATTCTCTCGACTTTAAATAGGGAAGAGTTAGAGAAGATGAGAGAATCTGAAGAAAAGATAGAAGCTACTTATGTTTTTGGGGAAAGGGAATATAAGTGTCATAGGAAATTTTTAATTCCGATTGTTTTAGGTAATAAGCATGCATTACTAGAAACAGAAATAGTAGAAGGAAACATACCTTGGTTGGTAGGGACGGTAGTTTTGGATAAATTAAAGTCTAGGATAGATTTTAAAAATAAATATATTGAATGTAACCATTCTATAATAAATGAAAAAATACCTTTTAATATGGATAGGAAAGGTCATATAAGAATAAAATTAAGGGAAAAAGGAAAAATGAAGAGTGTATGGCTAACACTTAGGGAAAATAGGTCTATATTGGATGAGGAAAAATGGAAAAATGCTTGTTTGCGATTACATTTACAATTCGGCCATTGCTCTTTTGATAAATTGCAACAAATGATTTGTAAAGCATGGGATCAAGATGAAGATTATCAGAGGGTGAAGAAGGAAAGGTTGCAAACGTTAAAGGAGATTTGTAGTAATTGCGAAACATGTAAAAAATATAAGAGAAATCCTGAAAGGCCTATAGTGGGTTTACCTCTAGCCAAATATTTTAATGAGGTGTTATCGATGGATATAGGTGAGCTGGAAGGGGAAAAATTTCTAGTTATGGTGGATTGGGCAACACACTATTGTCAGGCAAAATGGTTGAAGGATAAGAAACCCTCCAGTATAATGGAATGTGTAATGGAGAAATGGATTAGTTATTTTGGAGCGCCTCAAAAAATAATAACGGATGGAGGAAGGGAATTTCAGAACGAAGAAATGATAGAATTTTCGGAAAAATGGGGCATAGAAATGTTATGTACTGCGAGTGAGAGCCCATGGAGCAATGGGAAAAGTGAAAAGACAGTGGGAATATTGAAAGAGGGTATGAGGAAATTAAAAGAAGATGGAGTTAAAGGAAGAGATTGGGTTTTAATGTGGATGGTCAGTGCGAAGAATGATAGAATAATGAGTGGTGGGTATTCTCCCAATCAGAAAGTGTTTGGGATTCACTACAGAGGTAAACATGAGTTTGAAAGGCTCTGTCCTACTGAACTAGAGGAAGAAATAGAAGGAGCAAAACTAAAAGAACTAATGGAAGTTCAAATGCTGGTTCAAGATAAGATTCAAGAGAAAGAATGCAGAGATCGGATAAGGAGAGCTCTTAAAGGAAAGATCAGAATTCATAGAATAGAAGAAGCTCAAGTAGGAGATAAAGTTTATTATAAGAAAAAGGGTGAAGAAAAGTGGAGAGGACCTGGGAAGATAATTGGGAGAGACGGTAAAATTGTTATGGTTAAACATGGAGCATTGATTAGAGAGGTGAATAAAATACATATAACGAAAATACAAAAAGTAAGAGAAGAAGGGGAGGAAGAGGAAAAGGAGGAGATAAGAGAAATGTTGGAAGAAGAGGAGGAGGAGGAGAAGGAAGAGGAGCAGGAAGAAGAAGAAGAGGAGAAAGAGGTTGTACCGGAGGAAGAGGAAGAAGGAGAAGGTTCGGTCGAAGATGATGATGGGATTTATTCTATTGATATTAGAAAAGGAAGAAATTATAGAATAAGACACGATGACGAGGAGTGGTGGAGAAGAGTGAAAGTGATGAGTTTAGGAGGTAAAAGAGGAGGGAAGTATGACGGTACTTATAATGTCCAAGATTTAGATTCAGAAGAAGAGTTTTGGGTGGACTTGAGAGAATATGAAGTTGAGGAAGATACAGGAGAATTGTTTTTCAGTGAAGGAAAAGTAGGTAACTTACAAAGGAAAGATTCGGAGTACACCAGGAAAATAAAAGAAGCCAAGAAGAAGGAAATCGAGAGTTGGAAAGAAAATAATGTTTTTGAAGAGGTAGAGGAAAGAAAAGGAAATAAGATACTTAAGACAAGATGGATAATTACTGAAAAAGAGAAAGAGGGAGCTAAGATTTGGAAAGCAAGATTAGTAGTTAAGGGTTTTATGGAGAAAGACTGTTTGGGAATCGAAGAGTGTGAAGCTCCCACTTTTTCAACAGAAGGGCTAAAAATACTACTTTCAATAATAAATATGGAAGATTGGCATGTAAAGACTCTGGATGTTAAAACAGCTTATTTACAAGGAAAAGAAATGGAAAGAGAAGTTGTGATAAAACCTCCGGATGAAGCTAATACTCTAAAATTATGGAAACTAAAGAAAACGGTTTACAGTTTAAAGGATGCAGCGAGGAAATGGTATGAGAGCTTGGTGGAAGTGTTAATAAAAACTGGAGGTAAGAGAAGTAAAATAGATAACACTATATTCAAATGGGAAGAGAATGGTGTTATTTATGGTATAATGGGAATTCATGTAGATGATCTAATATACGGTGGGAATGAAAGGTTTGAGGAGGAAATCATATCAAAAATAAAGAAAGAGCTGAAGGTTGGAAGAGAAGAAAGTAACGTTTTTAAATATCTAGGAATAGAAGTGGAACAAAAGAAAGGAGGTGATATTATTATAAGTCAGAAAAGTTACTCAAGAGAAAAATTAGTGATATGTAAAATAAACAAGGATAATAAAGATGAAAGGTTAAATGAAGAAGAGATGACAGAGTATAGATCATTGTTGGGAAAATTAAATTGGATGGCACAAAATACTCGTCCGGATCTTAGTTTTGACGTGAGTTTTTTTGGAAGAAAGATGAAAGAGGCTACGGTAGAAGATTATAAAGAGCTAGCTAAAGTGGCTCAAAGAGCAAAAAGGGAAGAAATTCAAAATAGAAAATACCAAAATTAAGAAAGAGAAGAATGAGGTTGGAGGTTTACTCTGATGCATCTTTTGGTAATGTGAGCGAGGGAAGGACACAGATAGGTTATTGCATACGGATAAGAGATAGAGAGGGTAATATATGTCCTTTATTGTGGAAGTCCAAAGTAGCAAAAAGAGTGGTTAGTTCAACCTTATCAGCCGAAACCTTGAGTATGGTGGAGGCTATAGAATGGGGGGAATATCTTAAATATTTGTGGGAGGAATTAACAATTACCAATGATTTTGAAAAAATGGATATTATAGCTATGACAGATTGTAAATCTTTAAGAGATAGCATAAATTCGACTAAGGAGGTAAAGAATAGGATTTTGAGAATAGAGTTAGCTAATTTAAAGGAAAAAATGGAAAATAGGGTGGTTAAGTCAGTAGAATGGGTAAATTCGAGGTTACAAATAGCAGATGGTTTGACTAAGAAAAATAATATGAAAAATATAATCGAATTAAGGAAGGCTTTGGGATGTAATTAGGGGGTGAAAAAGCAAAAGTTTAAATTATAAGATACTTGTTTTAGTTTTTAGGTATGTATGTGGGTCGCTTCACGAAAAAGGGGCTCATGCTATCTACTTCTGTATCTGTCCAGTTTTTGTGTGAGTTTTTATTTATTGTTTTATCTTTTTTTAGGAATGGTGGCAAAACTTGTTTTAATTTTGGTTCGTATACTTGACATGAATTAAATTAATTTTAATATTTTCATAATATGTTTTTTGAGTTTCAACGGCAGTAGAATTTTGTGATTAACGAAAATCCTAATATTTGAAGTAGAGGAACAAAAAGCTATTTTTTATTTTTTTCTCGGAAATTTTTGATAGAAACTTTCATTTAACTTTACCCTATACTATTACTATATTCAATCTTTATTCGTTCTGAAAGTTTTAGTCCATATGGAGACCTTTTTTTTTTTGCTTTCTTGATTTGTAAAAGGTCATCTGATTTAATAAGAGGTTAGTAAAATTTGGTGTTTACAATATCTAGTTACTTAATTTTACTTACATTATTTATATCATATATATATATATATATATATATATATATATATATATATATATATATATATATATATATATATATATATATATATATATATATATATATATATATATATACAGTATATAACAAATAAGTCAATTATTTTAATAAAAATGTGAAAAAAATAAAAAAAATTAAAAAATTAAAAAATGGCAAACATTTTTAACACATTTCCAAATAACTCTCCAATGAAAATATACTAACTTTATTAATTACTTACTGCTGGAAGAAAATATTGATGAAGAGGTTGGTGCTCCCCCTCCTAATCCTCCACCAGTAGAGGTAAGAGAAAATCCAGTACTAGTATTTGGAGCACTCGAGGAGAAACCAAAACCAGTGCCTGAAGTGCCTGTACCATGAAAAACAAAAAGAAAACATTTCAATCTTGAGCATATATATATATATATATATATATATATATATATATATATATATATATATATATATATATATATATATATATATATATATATATATATATATATATATATATGAGACGGACAGAATATTAGCATTGACATTTGCGATTTTAAAAAACTATTTGCATTCACAAATATTAAAAATAGTTCATTTGCATTCATTCTCACTCTGACACATGTGAATGCTAATATAAAGAAGTCCAATGGTACTATGGACTGAAATTTAAATCTGAAAGATTATAAACTTTTATTCCATCAATGAATGGTATTAACAGATGTCAAAGTGATCAAAAATCCTAGAAATATTTAACACACATATTACAAAAAATACTCACAAAATATCAACATAATTAACACAATGACAATTTTTTCTTCAAAAACAAAAGTAATTTCAAATGAAAATAAGTTAATTTTAAATTATTAAAAATATTAAAATGTACAAGGAATGTTTATAACATACCAGATGTCCCAAAATTTAAGCTGCTAGTAGGTGTAGAAGCATTAGAAGTCTGGCCAAAAAGGCCTCCTGTGCCAGCACTAAAATTTAAACCAGTAGATGGGGCGGAAGTGCTGGTAGTTTGGCCAAAGAGTCCTCCTGATGAAGTTAGTGATGTGTTTTGACCAAATAATGAGGTAGTAGTGGTAGAAGTAGAATTAGCTGTAGAGGCCTGCCCAAATATATTAGAGTTATTTGATGGTTGGGTTTGACCAAAGAGACCCATTGTAGTTGCAGGGGCTACCGCATTAGTACCCTGACCAAATAAGCTTGGTGCAGGACTTGTGCTGTTACTGATCGCATTACTAGACTGCCCCAAGCTAAATCCAGTGGTAGAAGATTGCCCCTGTGTTCCTGATGGTGCATTACTAGAAGGATTCAAACCAAAATTTAAGGTAGATGAAGAAGAAGTAGGCTGACCAAAATTTAAGCCAGATGAAGAGGAAGTGGGCTGACCAAAATTTAAGCCAGATGAAGAGGAAGTGGGCTGGCCAAAATTTAAGCCAGAAGAAGAGGAAGTGGGCTGACCAAAATTTAAGCCAGATGAAGAAGTAGTAGGTTGGCCAAAATTTAAGCCAGATGAAGAGGAAGTAGGTTGACCAAAATTTAAGCCAGATGAAGAGGAAGCAGGTTGACCAAAATTAAAGCCACCAGAGGAAGCTGAAGATGTTGGATTTGCTTGCCCTAAGCCAAAACCCCCAAGAGAAGCAGAAGTAGATGGTGTATTAGGTTGACCGAAACTAAATCCTGAAGTAGAAGACTGTCCAAAATTATTACCACCAGCTGATGATGTTGCAGGGTTTGTCTGGCCTAAACTAAAACCACCTGAAGGGGTAGAAGTGTTCTGAAAGAAGCTATAGCCACTTGGGGTGGTGGTGGTGGTAGCAGTGGGATTTGATGACTGACCAAATGAAAAGCCGCCTCCTCCTAAAAATAAATATAATATATATATTATATGATTATATATATATATATATAGTATATATAAAATGATATAGTAAATATATATATATATATATATAATATATATATAGAATTACTAACAACTATATAGTATAGTATATATATAATACGTATATAATTATATATATATACTATTATACACGGAATATCATATCACCCATCTTCTTTCTCCATTCACAGGGGGTAAGGTGTGTTACATGCACCGGAAACAGAAAAGTAGAAGAATATGACAAGTCGAAAAGAAAGCCAGCTTACTCCAACATCTTTATACCTCTTAAGTGAAACTCATTCGTAGTCAAGAAAAATCCACCTAGGGTCATGGCTGCGACATGAATCCTCACTAGTGGCATCTTGTCATGTAGGTTCACCCTTGGCCCAGGTGGGCCACAGCCATACCCCATTACATCTCCCCGCCAATCACTCCTCATCCAAACTCGCATTTCTCTCCTCCAGGCATTTCTTTACTGGCTCAATCCACTTTTTCTTTGTTTCCCAGCCAGTCTATTCCCAACACACTCACCACTCATAATATCTGCTTAATTCAAACCGATCTATCATGCCATCCTTCACATGCCAAAATATCTCAGCGGTATTTGAATTTATTTCTCATTTACATCCTTCCTCACATAAACAACTTCCTAACAAGTTCATTCTCATTTTAGCAATTCTTCCACTACCTAAGCATGCCTAGAGATTGTCCCATCCTGAACACATGTATTTTAGATCTAATATCTTTATTCTCAGACCATAGTCTCACTACTATACATTAACACAGGTAACAACATACCTCATGAAAATTATTAACGAATATTTATTTTCATACAAAAAAATGCCACTATTTAGCTTACTTATATATATATATATATATATAATTTAATTATATAATAAATATATATATAAATATATATAGTATATATCGTATATTATATATATCTATATATTATAATAATAATATACTTAATATATAATAAATATATATAATATATATATATATAAAATATATTATATATATATAGTATATATTATATATCCGGTATATATATTATATATAATATATATGATTTATATTATATTTTAATATATTATATATTTATATATATATTATATATATTATATATATATATTATATATTAGATATATATATATATATATTATTACTGTAATATTAATTGATATATAGTAATAATGTATACTAATATATATATATATAATATAATATATATAATAATATATATATATATATATATAGGTTTAGGGTTAACTTTTTAACCCTGTGGTGACATAAAAATTGATTAACTTTGGTTAAAAAAGATATGAAAAAAGTATTAATTTGATTTAGTGTTGTTTGAAATAGGTCATCCCCAAACTGAAATATTGACCACTATATACGTGAATTGGGTAACAATCATAAAATTTCAGAAGAGCTATTTTCAAACTCTAATGATGTAATAGTACATATTACCTTTTGGAGTATTTAACCGTTTATTTCTATAGTATAACATACATAATTAACAATACCTATGCAAGTACAAAGGAACATATAATACAAAATTACATATCCAATCAACAAGTATGAATATCTATAAAACGAAAAAGATTGTGGGGTATTTAGCATAATGACAGCATAATATAGAACTAGTATGTTTTGTTAATCAAAATAAATCTAAGCTGAAGTTTCTCCTTTTTAATGACATCAGAAAGATTTTGAAGGCATTTAATTGCCTGTTCTGCACACTGATTTATTATGGGAATATTCAGCCTCAATGGTTCTTGATTCTAAAATCTTTTTCACAGAGTTTTATGCTTTCTTATGAACCTTCAAGAAGCTGCATAGCTTCTATGGCTTCTATTAATCTTGGGTATTGTACATTTCTTCAGTAAACCAATGGTCCACCTCTATCTGTAAGAGAAGAATCTACAAATTACGAGTAGTGAGGCTCTTCTCTCTGTTAGAAAAAATAAATGCCAAAAGAGATAGTATTGCCCGGAAATTCCACCTTACATTACTTAATCTAGGTATTTGCTGAAACTTCATTTTAGAAAATCTTCCTGTTTCTTTGTAAAAGCGGAAAATTCCAGTTAAATGATAAGAGAAATTTCATATCATCAAGCCATCCTGCTGTTTCATCAATTAATTTCTTCTTTACCTTTCTTGAAAATCATCATGAGCTTTTCGTAAGTTCTGGGATAAATTGATATTCCATATCAAACCACTAGATGGATTCTCATGAAAGAAACCTTTCCTGGATATTCCTGGATAAAATAAGAAGTTTTTGATTGACAATCTTTAAAAACTTGAAAAGAAATCATCTGGGATGGCATGAAAAAAATCAAATGAAAAAAATCAGCTGATTTTTTTTACTTGATTTTTTTTGTTTATGTTTTTTATATTTTTCTGTATATTTAAGTGATTTAACTTTAATAGAAATATAAAATTAATATAAAACTATATATATTATGAAGTTTTTTATATATTTTAATTGAATGGGAGTCTCGATAGGCCCAGCTGCAGCGCCTACGCCCAATTTTATGAAAGTTTATAGTTAACCAAAGTAAAATTTAGTATAAACACAATTTTTTATTTTATTTCACAGTTACTCTCCCTTCCTGATTTTCCATTTTGATTTATATAGAATGAATGAACCACTTAAAAATTATACTATATCGAACTTTAAAAAAAAGTTTGTTTACAAATTATATTTTGCGTGACATCACAAATCTGAAAAATTAAAAAAATCAAAAAAATAAAACTGATTTTTTTGTAAAAAGATAAAAAAAGAAAATCACCAATCCTGGAAATCATACACATCGACACCAGTATCGACAGGTGGGAAGGAGAGAAATAGTATACTTTATTATTTTCTCTTTTCATCCCTCCAGAAATGATAAATTTGAGCACATAGCAAATTATTTGTGAATAGTGAGTTGAGAAAATATCTAGGCAAGAAAGTATTAACAAAAATAGAAGGAAGATACTAGAAGAGGGATATTGGAAAGACCATATGCCCAATACTTATGAGTAAGTATAAAAATTTGTTTCATAACCATTTCACCTAAAATTTGTGTGAATAATGAAAATGTTAAGATTAAGCATTTTAGCTAATCTTAAGCTTTGATTCTACCTCAAGGGTTCAAGCTACAGAGCAATTTTGTCTCTTAAGTACTGGAAAGACTTCGTGCCCTAATTTTGGGTCACCAAAGAATTGAAGAAGCATTAGAGAAGACCAGGGCTATATTCAACAAAGTGTTGTTAGTTAGGATTAAAGTAATTTAAAAGCCAAGTTTGAGTTAACAGGCTGTAAATGAGTCGACAAGATTAAATTGTGTTAATCTGCACTTAAAGTAGCTTAAAGAAACAGTGTGTTAATTGGCAGAGCAAAAAAGTAGTTAAAGACTTAATGATGTTAAATGCACGTCGTTTAAAATTGATTTTAAGTGACAGTGTGGCTTTCTTACATTCTTGTTTCATCAGATTATTAATTAGTGCTAATGGTTGCTAGCTGCAGAAGAACTAGCTTGAGGTTCGCTTTTGCATTTGCTATAAGTAGTAAATCCTAAATAATATGATAAGGATAGCATCTTTTAGATTGTGTAAAAATACTGTATAGGCGTTATAATATTCATATGTGTGAAATGAGTTTAAGGATAGGTGTGTATTATTATTCTATATTATTATTTTAGTTAATATTTATTACTGATTATTATTACTTGTGTTTAAAGGTTATTTGATTATTATTACACAATATTGCATTCTACTAGTTTATGAGAGCTTGTTGTGCCGTTTTAAAGTCGGTGCGTGTAAGCGAGTGTTTTGCAGTCTCACTGTCGATACCTTGGTGTCTGTAGATGTTGCTTGGAATGCTTTTTGTTTTTTTTTTCCTCTATGCGAACTTCAAATGTGTGATACCACCTTGGAATTTTTGGTCTTGAATGTTTGAGCTTCTATGGAGAGGGAGGTGAGTTCATAACTAATTTTGATATTCTGCAGCGAATGGAGTTCTAGTGTGTCTTGGAAGGAACACTGTGTTAATAAATTCTGAGAAAAGGTCAGGAAAAGGGGAATATACTTGCAAAAACCTATCCAATAAGGAAATAACAGCCGCGTCTGTTGTGAAGAGCTGGGGAATTCTATCCTACTTTGTTTTTTTTTTAAAGATTATTCATGCTTCAAGAATATTTTGTATGTTAAGAATATTTATATCTAAATTCTTATACAGCATAGATTGCACTAATTCTTGTTATGTAATATATATGTATATTATATGATATTATATATATATATAGTATATATATAATATATTGAAATTAGTATATCCGGGTATCTATATATATATATATATATTATTATATATCTAATATATATATTATATTATAATATATATAGTAGTATATAGTATAATAGAATAGTAATTATATAAGTATATTATAGACTATATATTATATAATATTATATAGTGTATATATAAGTATATAAAAATATATTAGGGGAGGTACCATAACTTTTTAGGTATGGTTACGATGTTGTTATTTAAAAACATTGAATGGAAGGTATTATGAGGAGTGTAAAATTTTAAAAGACTTTATAATTCGAGAAAGAATTTAAGTTCCCGTGTGGACCTTATGTTAGCGAGATGAAATTGTGCTTCCATCACGCAAAATTGGAATGAAGTGTCGGAGTAGAGCGTTGGACTTCGGTAGTGAGCTGTGGGAGGTGGTACAAATGTGCTCTGCTTTAATATATAAAAAAAGTGAGATTTAACTACCTGTGTAATCATTTAACTTTGTTTTATATTCTATAAAGTGACTGTGCTTATTTTAAATTTATTTACAAAAGAATTTTTGGAGATAAAATCTTTTAAAAGGCATTATTTAATATGTTGTCTCTATGTTTTGAGATTGTCTCTGCAACAAGCTTGCTTAGCCGATTGGAAGCTAGGCTGTACCATTAGAGAAGGTACTGTATTTATCGAATGTTACGTTTGTCGGTCTACCAAGAAGAGTAGACTTATTAACTTATACTTTTTTTCTTTTGCAGTATCCAATATGTTTAGGTGTGATGTTACCTTGGGCACCTTTTTTCCCACGGAATTATTTTATTTCAAAAAAGAATTCTTCATAAAATAATTCCAAATAAAAATTGTTCTTAAATATTAATTTCGCAAAATAAATAATATTTCCAAATCTTCGTAAAATAATTCCAAATAAAAATCGTTCTTAAATTAATAATATTTTAAAATAATAAAATTTATCCGCTTTAAGAAGATTTTTTTTTTTACTAGAAAGGATTTATTTTAAGAAATATTTGTTTAGTGCTTTAACCTTTGTATAATATATTATAATTGAACTGTGAAAATAGAAAAAAAAAGGGAAATAAAACATATTTATGAACATTTTTATATGATTTTGTTGGATAATGAAATTCGGATTATGAAAATATTTTATTACTATTTTTTTACAAAGTAAAAAGTTAAGAAATTAGAAGCACTTCGTTTCATATCCTAGCGTTTGAGTTCACATCATTCTTTATTGCCAACATCCTCTCAATGATTTGAATCTGAAATATAAAATAAAAAGGCCATTATTTACTGCACTTCTAAGGGCGAACTAGATGCTACCATTAGGTCAAACACGAGTCAAGATCAGTAAGTACAACCCAGCTAGAAGGTAAAAAGGGTTGGAAAGAATGTTCGACGGTGACAGGACAGATATTTGGTCTCATTTACTCTTTTGTTGATTATTTTAAAAAGAAAATCTGGTCTGGTACGAAGAAGAGTACCCTGTAAAAAAATTCATCTATTCAAGATTTTTTTTATATATTTTGTGGCGACCGTTTCTACAAGTGTTTTTATTCTACTCAAAGGTTGAAGCTTCAATCATTTCTTTGGATTAATTTGGAAGGGCGGTCTTGGTCATCAGGTGGACCCATTTTTGCTGTCGACGCAATTTCTCTTTCATATACGCAATGCGGATGTTTTGTTTATGGGAACTCATTTACGGTATTTAGTAAAAAAAAAATATCAGATAGGTAGGTGTCATTCTTGTTTTTTTTTTTCTTTTTCTTGTTGTTAAAGATAAAGGTATTTAAAAATATATTTATAATAATTTATAAAATTATTTATTATTTATTTTCTGAAATTTATCATTTAACTTTTGTGACGTCATAGAAATAAAGTAGCCTCACAACGGGTCCGTTTTCCGTCATATTGTCTAGAATAATTTTTTTTTATTTTATATAATATATTCGTAATTTTCTTAAGAAAGTTGAAGATTGTTTCAAGTTTATTATTTATATATATATATATATATATATATATATTATGTTTTTTTTTTTTTTTTATATATATATATATATATATATATGAATATAAGTTTAGATTGATTTTTGCTTTATTATATAATACTTTGTAATACATTTCTCTACTGCGCAACAATCATATGTTAAGATTTCATGTTCGAGGCTATCGAGTTCATGGGTTATCATAGCTGCGTAGTTCGTAAAATAGATAGTTGGAATTCAATCGGTAAAGAGAGTCTATAATAGGGGTTTTTCGTTTGGTAGTATTCACAGGTTATAACGTGTCGTTGCTGTAAAGATTTTTTTTGTTGTCTGCTTTTATTAGCCGTATTTACAGCAATTAAATAGTCTAATGTTATGTTATTTATTATTCTGATCTAAAATTAATATATTATTAATAATAGAGTAAAGTAATAAATAACGAATTATTATTATGTATTATTAGATAATATTGCCGACATTTCGTCAAAAGAAAGTTATCTTGGGTGCGGCGTAAGTTGGGTTTGTGTGTGAACTTTTGTCGGTCTGAATATTTTTTCGTTTTGTGGAGCGAATCAAAGTTTTCTAGCAGGAGAGTATAAAAACTTGTTCTTCTTGCGTCTCCGAAGAAAATAGTCGCGTACAAAGACTACTAACGGCATCCCGACACCCCTACACCACAAAGAAATTAACTGTTCGCTTTCTGCCAATGTATTCCAGAACCGAAATAAAATACAAGAAAAAAAAGTAGGTAGCATTATTTGGAAAGGCTTAACATTGACTACAGATAAAATTCTTTGACGGCTCTCTCTGTTAGATGATGAGAAAGAGGTGTGGAAGAGACTGAGGGGTTGTATTTTTTTTTTTGTGGAATTTTGTTTTAACAGTTCTTATCGCATTGGTCACCGTGAGCGCGTGAATTAAAATTTTGTTTGATTTTTCTTTTTTAGTGAAATAATATTTCTACGCACGTTACAAGGCAGTACTGAACGTACTATATAATTCTGGATTGATTTATTTATCTCGTTTATATATTTCTTTTATACTATATATACTATTAGTATATAGTATATATATATATATATATATATTGAATTATTATAATATACATAGGTAATAGTAGTTATAGTATTATATCTATACTATTATATTATATATATATATATATATATCATACTTATTGAAGATAATTAATATATATTTTGTGTTTTAAGGTACAATATATGGGAAGAAAGAAAAGAACACAACTCTGTTCAAGATTTTTGATGAAAAGAGCTTCGTTGCATAATCGCTGATTCAAAGAACTTACAAATAAAAGTTTTGAAGAAAATTTTAGGAAGAGTCTTACTCAGGAGGCGGGTTTACAGGGCAAACATATTGCAAGCATATACTTATTTATTTATTTATTTTATTTTATTTTTTTTTCTTCTTCTCGATTATTTTTTTTTTTAAAATATTTATTTATTTTTCTTTTATAAATTATTGCATTGATATCACGAGGCTAATGTCCTCGAGGGTTATTAACAATTCAAGTCGATTTGTGAAGATGTCCAGAGGAACATTGCTTGGAAGAGAAGCCATCCTGTAAGTCGGTGTTTATTGTACATTAAAAATTTGGTTTATTTTTTTTGTTTGTTTATGTGGTGTCGTAAATAACAATTTTTGTGTTTGTCCTCGTTGTTGTCTATTTTTGAAGTTTTCATTCGTTTTGTGAGTCGTAGTTGTCATAGTGTCGTATTCTTTTTTTTTTGTGTGGTGGTCCCCGTGGAATTAATTTGGTTTCTTTGTGTACTCGTTATTTTCTGATCTAAAATCTTTCCCTTATTTTGATTTTTCTACCTATTATAACTTTCACACTTTCATTGCCATTTTTAATGGATCTATTCAATCCATTAAACCGTGTTAATAAACGACGATAATAAGGAGATTCCACCCACTAGTGGTGAGGGGACATTAAGCTGAGAATATTCTCACAGATATGTCCTCTTCTAGTGTTCAAATTTCCGAATATATGTCTAGGCTAGCATTAATATGTGACAGGTTAGCGCCACTCACCGTCCCAACATTCCGATTTGCTAGCCTTACATAGACGCTGTTGGCCGGGTGCCGAGTCTGAAGTTCGTGGTTCGACGGCTATTGAACTTTAATTTTTGCGACGAAGGAATCGAGCAATCAGAGTTCAGAGAAACTGTAGAGCTTTATGACCCGTTTCCTTTCTCCACGGAGGTAATGTTTTCACGCTTTATGTATCTAGCCCCTAGACTTGTTTCAGGCCTACTTCTTGGCTTCAGTTCAAGAGTGGATTTAGTCATTAATGCCTGGAGGAGAGAATTCTAAAAGCTCTTTCGAGGCTTTTAAGATTTTATTGACGTGAATGGAAACTCTCAGGTCATCACTCACTCCCTGAGTACCTTACAGAGTCTCAAAAGGCTTTGCAGTTGTTTCTAGATTCGTCGTCACATGGTGTGGATTTTACTCCAGAACAACGTAAGTTGTTATTATTTTCTTCTTTGTATATAAATGCTAAGCCGCAGTTCCAGAGGATTCTGAATGAGGAATTCTCCATTTCTAATCGATACCGCAACAGATACAAAGCTATCTAAAGAAGAGCCAAGTTATTAACAGTGGTAAGGTGGCATCTTCGTCTAAACTAATAGCCTATTTTAATAATACTTTTCCAGTATATACAACTCAATCTGAAGAAAATGAAGGTGTCACATATTGTCTATTTCAGGCTTGACTCTGACGAAAATTACTCTTTTCATACAGAGGCTTTTTTCGTCTCCAAAATCTGCGTCTTCGTCGTCGTCCTGATGTACGTCGAAGAACACGAAGTAAGCCGTCTTCAGAGAGGTGCGAACGCACATGGGCACTATACTTCTGATGTCATCTATGACCCGTTTTGTTAAAAGTCGTCGTTTTCTTCAACATTTGGCGAACGGTCTAAGAAACTGTAATGAATTCTAAGTGGATCCTTTTTTCCTCAGATTTGAATAGGGTTAAAGTTTATAACTCCTGAAGAACGTAGAGATATTCTCGTAGATCAGGAATAATGTTCATTGTCTAAATGCTTCATTTTTCTAAGAGTCCTAAACGGGTTTTAACACAAGGTCAGAGCGAAGCCGTAATCCGTCATTCACAGGTAATTTTTGTCAGGATGTGTGTCTAATATCCATAATAAAGTGTAATAAATAGTAATAACTAATGTCGGCAAGAAATAGGCTAGGTTTTTTTCAGTAGGGAATTTCTGCCTCAGGAGCTCTCCGGAGGATAGAATGCGTTAAGTATCAGTCGTCCGAGCTCGTTTCAAAATAATGAACGTCATCACGTATCTCAGGTCGATTCTTTAGACCCAAATTATTCTCTTCAATACTCAATGTGGAGTAGTATAAATTGCCGAAATATGGAGTCCGTGAAGACGAAATTCACGATGAAAGTTCGAATTTTTTGCAGTCTACGGGATAACTGTGCTATGAATACGCGCCATGCGCAAAATTTTTATGAATTAATTCGCCAATTCCGCCAAGCGAAACTATCGCATGAAGCCAATTTCTTCTTTGTTAGGTGGTTTGGGGGGCCGGGTGGGGGGGTTGTGGGGGGTGCCTGCGGGGGGGGCGCGCAGGAGCTCGTGGCTTGGCCGTCGCGCGTGGCGTGTTGGGGGTGTGGGTGGGTTTCCGTGGCGTGGCGTTCGTGGCTGGTGCGGTTGTGTTGGGCGGTGGGGGGCGGGGGGATTGGCGGGAGCTACAAAACCAGCCCGCACACACACCGGCACCCACAGGGGGGGAGGGGTAAGTGGGGGCTGGGGCGATTGGCGTGTATTTGGGGGGTTGGGTGTTGGGGGCCTGGCGTGGGGGTGGCCGGAGTGGGATGGGGTGGTTTGGGGGTGGGCGCGGTGTTGGGGGTGGTGGGGGGGGACGGGGTATGAGGGGATGGTAGAGGGGAAGTGGGGCTTTGGGCGGGCTTAGTCATTCATTACTATAATTATTTACAACTTTCAGTCTTCGTGATCTTAATTTTCCTTCTCGTAGTCAGGCGACTCGAAGTCGCGATATTTCTCCTCATTCACTTAAATATGCCGATGAAGATATTGTAAATCAAATCCTTCATTTGGACCCAGATTATGTTTCAAATTTGTCTCCGCATGAGCAATCTTTAAGTTTCTCTGTAAGTAGAGAAAATCCTCGTACAAATACTGTTTCTACAGTTCACGAAAGTCGTGAAAATTGTTTTAATTTTCAAGGTCAGAATGTGCCTTCTAATCATTTTGCAGATGCAAATAGTTTCCATATATCTTCCTGTATTCTCCTAATAGAACAGATATTCCTGCAATATATGAATATAAATAATGCGAAGAATGACGTTTTTAGAACGATCATTATTATTTTTCAAGGATCTGACGAAGATCCAATTTCTCACAGATTGGCAATATGACAGATAGTGAGTAATGCAAGGATTTCAATAAAGAGGTAGAAATCATCGCCTTGTGATCTGGTCTAATCAACTTGAAAAGGCACCCGCAGCGTTTGAAAGTAGTATAGTTTGTCAAGTCGATCCTTTCTGAAAAGGATTATCTTTCTCATAAAACTTCGTTTCCTCTTACGAGGTAAGTTGTTGTCAATCTCAATGAACTTATTGGCACAACATGAAAATATTCTAAAGATTTTAAGCAGTTATAGGTTAATGGCGTAAAACAACAAAGTGACTTTAGTCGTTGTAAATAAGACTTTCCTAAGTAGAAGTATACTGACTTGTTTAATAACTCTTGTCTTCAATATTCTTTACTTACAAATACGCTGGCTTTAAATTATGATTTAGCTTACAGGTTTTATCGGTTTAATGATGTAGAGATAAAGCTTGCTAAGAGCCACATATCCAACCCCAATTTAAATTCCATTCCTAGTCTTTCACTTGATGACAATATTCATTGTACTACAAAGAAAGATTGCGAAGTTATTGAGTTTTCAAAAGCTGGGAACAAACCCAGTCCGGGTAAAGTTTGCTATCAATATAAAATAAAGTTGGATCGAATCGAGCAAAATAGTTTTAATTTTGTATATATTTGCTTTCTTAATATTAGGTTAGATTGTGCGAACAGAAAGGTAGTAGATAGTAGGATGAATCAACTTTGTCCTAGCCAGATAATTTCTTCTGAAGTTTGGTACGAGCACAGGTACCATGGGTTCAATGAACTTTATGCAAGTTTCCATGTTTTTGAAAGAAATATAAAGGTAGGTAATAATGAATCTTTCATAATTCAATTACGAGTGAATACAAGTAGTTTTTCTAATGACCAGAATCGAGTTTTTGATCCTGGTATTGAAAAAGTTGATCCTGTTCTGTGTTCTAAATAGGTTAACGACTTTCGCATTTTTAACAGGAAATCGGTAGGAAATTTTCCATTAATGTTTTTTTTTTTTTTTTTTTGTGTAAATATAGTTTTACGTTCTAAAAGAGGTTTCAAATCTCTCACAG
>JABUQX010062019.1:47500-54464 GCA_015478945.1 Trachelipus rathkii
TATTTCTGAAAATTTTGAAAAAGCTTACCATTTTACCCCGTTAACGGTATTATATATATACTATATATATATATATAAATATATATATTATATATATATATAGATATATATATAATATATATATAATTAATACTATATCCTATATACTATTATATATATATATATAGTGATAGGACGATATGAAATTTTTTGCCGATGACGATGACGATTAGAGCTAATTTTGCGATGATGATGACGATTAATTGAAAAAACTATTTTACAATTTCTCTCTCTCTCTCCTCTCTCTCTCCCTCTCTATATATAAATAATATATATATATATTATCTATATATATATATATAATAATATAATATATATAAATATGATATATATAATATAATAGTATATCTTCAGATATATATAGAAGGCTGTAGACAGGAGGGTGGGGGTTCAACCTCCCGAAATTATTTTAGCGATCACATTTTTGATTCTTAAGCTCAATAATAATTATATAATAAATATAATAATATATAATATAATAATAATAAATAATAATAATAATAATAATAACTATTAAAAATACATAATAATAATAATATAATAATAATCAATAATAATGAATAATATAATAATAAATATGTAATCAATGAAAATGAAAATTATTTTATTAATGGAAATGAGAGACATGTTTGTGGTCCGTAGCGATTTCTTAGATCAAGTGGCTGTTCTCATACAAGTAATAAATTATTTAGATCAGGGACTTTAATGTAAGGTCCAAGTTTGCAGATGATCAGCAAATTGGCTACCATCAAAATAAGGGATAATGAATGGATGTATAAAGATTTTATAAGATAAGGAGGGAGCTGTAATCGTTTGATGGGATGAGCGGGTTCATTCCTTCTTCAGCTAAATTTTTCTTTCTTCATTCATTCCTTCTAAACTAAATTTCTTTCCTCATAATCATGGTTCGACTCGTGGCTATTCTCTGGCCATTTCAGGCTACGAGACCCAGTGCATTATCCGGTTGTGGAAAAATTCTCGTCTTCCTATCACTCTCGCTACATGATTTCATTCAGGCTTAGAAAATCGTTGCAGGGAGCTCTTCGACGAGGCAAAGCTGGCCTTCAACATCAAGGAAGTGCGCTACCTCCTTGGTTCTCCTACTGAACAAATCTTTCATCTTCTAAGCAACGTTCTTTAAATTTGCCTTTCCTCCTCTTATTGATCTTGATCATTGTGTTGCTAATTCTCCAACTGAAAAAGGAAAATCTCGCCCCCTCGTCAACATATTCTCTATGTCTCAATACTAGCACTTTCCCTCCTCAGTGTTGGAACCTCTCACATGTCCAACCTATTCCGAAATAAAGGAGCCGCTCTGATTCCTTCTAACTATCGCCCTGTAGCTCTCACTTGTATTCTATCTAAGATCTTTGAAACCCTTCTCAACTCACTTCTTCGATCATCTGGAAACTCACTCCGATCGCCAGTAAGGCTCTCGTTGCACGAAGTCTACTGGCGATATCCATTCCTATCTAACCGATTTATGGTTTTTTTCGCTCTTAGGAACAACTGGGAGACTTGCGTGGTGGCTTTTGACATATCCAAAGCATCTGCCGGGTATGGCCTGCGTCACTGCTCTCCAAGCTCCCTCCTTGGGTTTCCTCTTCTCTTTGCTTACTTATATTTAGCTTTCTGTTCAAACAATCGCTCATATCGGCTGCTTTGAGGGGCGACTTCTTTCTTCTTCTGTCAATCGTGGTGTTTCCTCAGGTTTCTGTCTTCTTCCTACTTTATTCCTGACTTTTTGCATGTAATGATGCTTCTCACTAGTCCACCTGCTAACTCTATCCACTTCGTATTCCGAGTGCATCGACCCGTCATTCTTAAAGTCATTCAATTCTACTCACTTTTTACTTCTGAATTTGGCTCTCGTCTTAATCTTTCCGATTTTATTGTCGCTGATGGATAGAAATAATGTGAAATTGCAAAATCTTTAAAAACCCAATTTTACAAATCTGCTTCTTCCAAAAGTACCTGTCTAACTTCATGTCTCTTTCGACGGTGTCTGTCGCTCTCCCTTTGACAATATAACCATCCTGGCCTTGAACATGAACAAAAAATGTCTGTGAAACCTCATCCCTATCACAACGGTTTGCTAGGGCGGCCTCAAAGAACTGGAAGTTCTGTTTTGACTGTGAGAGACTTTCCTTTTCTCAGTTGCTCCGCTATAAAAAAGGTCTCAGCCGCCCATGTATGGAGTACTGCGCTCATATCTGGGGGGGGGGCTCTGGTTTTCACCCGGCTTTGGAACAGGGTCGAGTCAAAAGGCAACAAGCCTTTAACGTTCTGTACTATCCAGTTCACTTGACCCTCCTCTATCTTTGCGAGCCGATGTTGGTGCTTTGATCTCTCTCATAGGTACGGCATGCGGCAAGCTGCTCGGGGAACGTATCCGCGTACCACCTGCCTTTACGACCGCCCTTCGTAGCAACAGATGGTGCCTGTTCTGGCACTTGAGTATTGTGTTGGCATTGGTAACTCATGGCTTGTTTGTTGTGGTGCTTCCTTTCTTTCCGCACCACCCTGTTTCGTGTGGAATTCTCCTTCCATTTTTCTGTATTTCCTACTGAATTTAATCTTCCTCACTTTAAAGCTGCGTCTGTGCTCATATGAGTAATGTTGCGCTAGAGGTGTGAACTTTTGAAAGTAAACTTACACCCCTCCTTGAATAGGGCTCAAAATGCCGTGAGTGGTGGTGACAAGTGTGAAAAACAACAAAAAAAAAATCTTTGAATGGGCAGATATTGTGGCAATGATTGAATCTCCTATTCCCGCCATCCAAAACATCATTCAGATTATCCGCAGAAAATCGTACTCTTTTCACATTACCCTCAGATGGATCATTGTGCAAACCGACAAATTTTTATCTTTTCAAACTTAAATTTTAACTTTATTAGACTTAGTACTGCCCACACAAAAATCAATACCGATACGCTCTCTACCACAACTTCAATCATCAGAATCTGCAAATCCTTCTATCCCCCTCTGTCATTCCTCCACAGCAACGCCAGAACACATTTCACCCACACCGACTCATTTTCATCCGTTTCCTTCCACAAACTCTTTGTTTCAGTCACAGCAAGCACAATCAAAGTTGCCCTTTCTTCATCCATCACGTCGTCTCTCCCTCATCTCTCACATTCTATTCCCTGATCATTTCATAACAGATGCCGATTCTATACATTTTCGCCTGAAGGATAGAAGGGCGCTTACTGCAATCACGACCCTTCTTCCGAGGCTGCATTAGGCAAGTCCGTGGCAAAAGACTAGATTTGGTGTAGGCAGCCATACCTAAGTACCACCGTCCCTTAGGTCGCCCTCTACGACACCAGGACATACGATGTGGGAAATTTTTTCTCCTACTCGTATGGATATAAGGGATAGGGTGTCTGTAAGATGTTGTCCTAGAAAGAGGGGTGTGGATATAAGTATGGTGTATAATATGATATGTTGTCTGGAGGGGTGTGGAAATGAACGCATAACAGGAAAGGCGAACCATTGGGCCTGGAATGTCAAGTTACCATAAGCAAACTGTATGATATGATATATATATTATATATAATATTATATATATATATACATATTTATATATTATAATATATATATATATATTTTATAATTATATTATATATGATATATATATAATATTATATAAGTATATATATAATATAATATTCTAATAAACATTTATATATATAAGTCATGGTATATTTATCATAATAATACACTTTATATTATATATATATATATATATATAATATATTAGTATGATATATATATATATATACTATATATATATATAAAATATAAATATATAATTATATACTATATATATACGGGTCATCCATTTTTACGTACCGCAAATAGTTGAGAGATGACTTGAAAACTTTATATTTTTCATGGCGTAGGTTATCCGATGGCAATGTTCAAACACCGATTCGTTTTGTAGATGTTTACTCTGGTGTAAACAGGGGTGAGCCCAACAAGTGTTTGAACCAAGTGTGGAGCAAAATTTATGCACGTGTATAGATGTAACATTTTGGGTCATATCTCCATTGGTCGAATTCTTAATACCAAATTCATAGAGAAGTGAGTGTTAGGGTATCACTTTAAGGTACACTTTGGCCCTTCCCGGTTTTTTTTTGGGAAATCATATTTCTCACCATGAATAATGATCCGAAAAATTGTGTTCAAAGAATCGAAGAAATTTCTCATTGGTCGTGGTGTTTATTAAAAGAAGGAACATAATTTAACGATTATAAAAAGTTCTTGTGGTGATGAACATACTAAACGTATGGTTAACTATATCTATATTTGAAGTTGGTTAAATATTTAAAAAAAATTTACTGGGTGTCCAAAATCAATTTTTCGGAAATCGGTAACTTTGAACCTTAATATGTCTCTGAGGGGGTAAGTGCTAAAAATCTGAAATTTCACACATTATTACTACTACCATAGATGTCTTCACGCGCAATATGAGCTTTGGTATTGCTTTGTTAAGAAATACAGCGGCCTTCAAAATGCCATAAAAAAAATTTTTTAGTTGTGTTAGTGAATAGCCTACGTAGGCCTATCCGGAATACTAAAGTAGCCTACTATTTGTTTAGGTGGTGTAAATATGATTAATATTTTTGTTGCGCATAAATTCGGGCAAAAGATTCTGTTTTTTCATTTCTAATCATCAATGCCCATAAAAAAGGCCCCATTACAATTATGGAAATAACAACCGTAGTAACACGTCTAAAAATATAACTAGACTTGTGTTTTTCTATCCAAATTAATACTATAAAATTATTCAATCTTGTTCCCATTTAATTATCGTTAAATAATTAGTTGGATATACACAGCCGGGCTAATACTTTTAATGACCGTTCTCCCCGACGCCACTGACCGGTTTTTTTCCCGAATTCAGTTTTTTGAAAATGGAATTTTTTAAAAAAAATTTTATAAATACTGTTTTTCGATATTTTTATTATTTTCTTATCTATCTAACATTAAGGAAACCCAAAGTAGAAAACAACTATTAAGTAAAGATGTAACTTAAAAATTCGATTTTTCATAGAAATAAAAAAGAAAAACGGCGATTTTTGACGATTTTCCCCCCATTTTAACGATACCTATATATCTATAATATATATATATATATATATATCACTAGTATATATAATATTATAGTATATATATATATATATATAATAATATAATATATATATATATATATAATAAGTATAATATATATATATATATATATTATATACCGTATATTATATATAATAGTATATATTATATATATAATTATAATATATAAATATATATATATATATATATATATATATATAGTATAAGTATATATATATGTAATAAGTAACTCAAGTAGCACACACACAAACATTTTTTTAAGATAAAGAGGCCCGTATATATTTTTTTTATTTACACATCAACATGGTAAGACGACACAAGCACACTCAAATCTTAGCTTCAATAAACTGAATAATGTCGCGCTTTACCTAATATTAATTTACGTCTGTGTTTATCCAAACTAATTTTAGATTATAAATTGAATTATAATTATTATTCTTAATCATGTTATAATTTAATTTGGATAGAAAACACAAGTCTAAGTTATATATTTTATTGGCATTTTCCAAACGTGAATTTTTTCAAATTATGGAATTTTTCTTCAATGTTTATGCGCTAAAATAAAAATTGAAAAAAAAGAATTATGACAATAAATTTTAATAATTTCTAATAATAATAATAATATTTACCACTTTAACAATATAGTTACTTTATATTACGAGTAGGCCTACGTATGCTATAATAAAAGACAACTTAAAAAAAAAATTTTTTTTGGCATTTTGAAATGGCTGTATTTCTTAAAACAAGCAAGTACCAAAGTCAAGTCAATATCGCAGGTGAAGGAACATCTATGGTAATAGTACTTTTCTGGAAAATTTCTAGATTTCTTAGCACTTACCCATCGAGAGATTTAAGTTCAAAGTTACCGCGGATTTTCCGAAAGAAGTGGCGTTTTTGGACACCCTGTACATTTTTTTAAAATATTTAACAAAGCTTCAAATAAGATTTAAGTTAAACCATACTTTAGTAATGTATCATCACACAAAATTTTATATAGTTAAATTTTCCTTCTTTTAATAATACACACACGAAAATGAAATTTTTCGATTTTAACACATTTTTCGGAATTCATTTTCCATGGTGCGGATATAATTATTTCCCAAAAAAAAAACGGAAAGGCCAAAATGTACCTTAAAGGTATCCTAACCAAATTCACGTCTCGTGATGAAATTGTTATAAAGAATTACCAATATCGAGATATGACTTAAAATGTTACCTCTGTTAAGTGATAAATTTTGCTCCACTGGTCAATACATTTTGGGCTCGAGCCTTCTGTTAGCCAACCCAGAGTACAATTCTACCAAAAAAACAGATTGGGTGGTTTTGAACTTTGCCACGGATAACAATTAACGCCTTGCAAAATATAAAAGTGTTTCTAAAATTATTCGGCGGCCAACTGTCCATTATTTCTTTGGTAAGCCGGAAAAAATGGATAACCCATACATATAGTATATATAGTATATATAAATATATATATATATATATATATATCTATATATATATAGTATATAAATATATATATATATATATATTATAATTAATTACTTATTATTATATTATGATTATTCATTATTATTATTATTATTATCATATTATAATTATTAATCAGATAGGGGAAATCGTATAGGTGAACAAAATTATTGCAAAATTCTTATATTTGGTTCAAATTAATCGGCGGAGAGGAGGGATACTCGGCGAAAGTTCTGCCGATGACGATGGAAACGAATTACAAAAAATATATGCGATATTTTGACGATGAAGATTGTAATCGCCCATCACTAATATA
>JABUQX010062020.1:0-5000 GCA_015478945.1 Trachelipus rathkii
CTCTCTGAGAGTCATAATGATACCATTTATGGTCACTTTTGCTGAACACCAACAAACTCCAATGGCTACCCCCTGACGACACGAAAGATGAGTTGTCATTTACTGGCAAGAATATATGACTCTTTTCTTTTGCGTTTAGAGGATCGAGAAATAAAGGCAGTTCTAATGGGTCACCCATTTTAAGGAGTTGAGTCACCTCTGGACTAATGAACAGGTAATCAGAAGTACCTTTGTAAACATCGTGACAAAGGTACTCCAAATAAAACGAAATAAGCGAATCATTTAACCAATTACGCCCTTCTAAAAGCTTCAAATCTGAAGCATGTATAAGAGAATCATAATAACTAAGAACGACTTTGTCTGACATTTTGCAAATAAATATATTCTAATACGATTACAAAACTTTTTACCACTAATAGGAACTTAAAGATCAAAAGTTTAACAAAAATGCCTATAAACAAAAAACAATACACAAGTCTATCTCATACTTTTTGTCCCTGATTGAAACCATTAATCATATTAGACGCAGGAGAAGGAGTTGCAGAAGGCTGCGGTAGTGCAATAACATAACCTGCTCATCTTGGAAAAGATTAGAACATTCAAAACGGATTTGATTTGTGTAAAACTATTAAAAATTTCTTTTCGTAATTGCCAAATCTCTATCAGAGTTTAGGATTTGCAAACATTTTTCACTGAGGAGCTAGAAGCTCAGTTAACGCAACTCACCAAGTTAACCAAAAGAAAATAAAACATAACCCAACCCCGGACGCCCCCAACTTTTTAAATATACAATAAAAAAGAAAAAAAGGGGTAAAAAAAAAAATTAATCCTTGGGAAAAAAATTTTTGTTTTTATTAAACCTGTTAAAAATAAATTGTTGATCATAATAAAGAATGGTTTAACCAGAGCTTCTAGTATACAGCTCAAGGAAAGAAATTACTTAGGAAAGAATCAAGATTACGTTGGGCAGACGAAACGCATCATTTAACCCTGGGTAAAGCTTGTAAGCACGAGTTAGAAGCCAACTAAAAAGTACAAAAAATATTTATTATTCATTATTAGACATAGATGATTGAAGGATTGTAACGGAATCATATAATCATAAATCATAATATTATATAATCATATAATCATAAATGTTTCAGCGAAGATTTCAGATTTAGCAGATAAGACATAACACTCTCTCTTAGTATTAAGATGAGCGAGAGAGAAAAAGAGAATAAGAGAAAATAATGACATTTTTAGTATAATTACAGCGTTAGGCATAAGCGAATTGGAGATAGGTATAGAGTGAAATTAGAGGTAAAGGTCTGAGTGGTGGGCTCAGTTTTATCAGAAAGAAAGGTAACAGTCGAGCCGTCAGAAAAATGAAGTTGGAAAGAGGAAGAAGCAAAGTTGGAATTGATATTTTTAGCAAAATGTCAGAAAGAATGTTTGGAGGAGAGACTAGAAAGATTATTACATTTTCTACGGAGAAATTTTTTTAGTGTAACGGAAAATAGATTTTGCTCGATTCCCAAATGAAATATTAATATCATGAGTCTCTGGAACTGCAAAACGACGGAAATTCCTGAAAGCAAAATCCCTTTGACCAAGGTTGCAGAGCCGGTAATTGTTTTGACATCTCCGGCAACATCATTTAAAAATGCCAGTCTCCGACTCCTGCTTCAGTTCCTGCTCCATCATTTTAAAATTGTGCGATTCTTACTTCGGCTTCAGCTCTGAACTCCTTTATTTGTAGTAAAAAAAAAATAATTTTATCCTGCTCCGGGTGGACTCAACTTTTTTTGCTTTGACTCCGGCTAACCATAAACCTTGCGATTCCGGCACTCGGCTCTAGCTCCGACTCCGCACCACTGTTTGCTACGAGTAGCTTGAGGAAAAGCAACGTTAAGCAAAGATTAATAATTTTTAGTTGAAGGGAAAGAGAATTGAATGTACGCCTCAATGTCAGAAAGTATCTCTTTGTTTATGAGTTCAGCACAGTCTATCTAAGGTAGTAATCACTCAAAAAACACTAAAGTAGTGTGACCCCCAAATCCGACCAAGGTGCGGCACCAAAAGGCCAAAAACTTTTCTTTTACTTAAGATAGAATTTTCCAGCTGAAGACTTGAAGAGATAGAACAGGATGCAGAGATGAGAAGATGGCCGGAGGAACCCAGAGGTCGAAAGAGTTTAGCAGGATAAGGAGAAGGATTGGAAGTTTAAAAAAAAAAGATTAATATATTGAATTTATCTTCAAGGCGATCAGGGATTTGGGTAGGGAGTTACTCAGCTACATCATCTGCTCAACATTATTGCGAGTAGAAAAATTTAAGACGAGTTCATTAGCTGAAACTTGAGAACTAAAAAGAAAATCAATTGGCTGCGGTGAACATTGAAACCACACCAAATGATGATTACAGAGAAATGAGAAGATAAGAGAATGTGATCTACTTTCGGGTTTAGATAGTTGAAGAATATAGGAAGTCAGTATAATTTGTAGATAAAAAAACAAAGCACGTAAATTTAATAGTAATTGGGAAGAAGACAGCGGAAACCACAAGGTTGAAATTTCTGTAGACTCTAGCTCAGAGTCTCGAGAACAGATAACATACTTGCTCACAGAAGCACAGCATTCACCTTTGGCTTAAAAAATTGAGGATAGGAACAATAAGAGGGAACAGAGTAGAGTTTCCTGTTTGAATGCTCAGACGCCTAAACTCAGTTAAGAATAAAATGCAATGTCTAGAAGAGGAGAAGTTTCCGACAAAGTGGATAATAGAATAAAGACCGTCAATATTGCGGAAATTAATGAAGAACAAAGACCGTGCCACCAGAGTAAGTCGGAGTTGATGAGGGTTTTTATTTGGTTGGCATATAAGGAGCAGGTTTATTAAAAATTGCAAAGAGGAAATGTTCGAAAATGTGGTTACAAGTCTATGGTGTATATGTGAAGAAGGAGGAATGTTTTAAGTACAAGTACTTGTTATCTATGAATACCTTCAACTACTGTATATATATTATATATAAATATATCCTTTAATATATATAATATATATATTAATATTTTATATATATTAATATATTATATTATTAATATATATATAAAAAGAAAAATTTATATTTAAAATATGTATTATAATAGTCAAAATATATAATTCAGGCAAATATAATATTATATATTATATATATATATTTAAATATATATTATTCACACACTCAATGTATACCCTTTGTGCATACCCCCGTAACAGAGCTCTTGAAAATTCGCTGTATCTATCTAACGCCGCATTAGCCCCATGTAATATAAAATACGAAGGTAGTGATTCTCAACAATAAAATAACTTTTAATGTACACAATACTGATACAAACATAAATATCGAAATATTGATAACACCTCAGTGTGAACAATCATACTAGAGATCGGATTTTACAATTTATATTATCTTTTCACTCAATAATTTAAAAATTAATTGAAAAGAATGTAGTAAGATAAAAAAAAAAAAGTAAACATACAAATAAAAATCTGACTTTACTACGGAGCATAAATTATTCATTAATACACCTACCAAATCTAAAACTAAATTTAACTCCAACCGCAGACGATATAGGAAATCATATTTAAAGTAATTGATAGACATTAGTGTGTTAGGCTACTTTTTGTGACAATGTTTGATGTTGGGTAGAAAGTACCTCATATCAATGTACAGTAATATTAAAATGAAGTATTTTGCCGAATGATTAAAATATAAGATAAACTAATTCCCAGAGTCAGAATTATACCACTATAGTTGGTAACCGGCACATGAATCATACAATATGAAATTTGGATAAGCAAAGTTTGAAAGTATACGTGCCATTCAGCACTGATCATGACCGTTACATCGAAACGGTAAAATTGTAGCACCCACTTCCAGACTTAAGAACTAGGATAAAGTTTTACGATCTGGTGTTCTAATCAGACACGAGTAGAGACAGTTATATCTTGTATATCACATAAATTTCTCAATTAATATTTTTGTTACAATTATATTTCAAGCATCATGTCATCAAAATTTCTCTTTAAGACCTAAAACACGAATGTCACAATTATAAAGTTTATCAATGAAAAAAAGCCATATAACTCATTTCAGGCTCAATCTTTAACCAAAAAATTGAATATTTAAATATGGTAATTAACACTCTCCAGGTATTTTCAATAATATCAGAATCGTAATATTCTCTAATTTGCGAAATAAAGTTCTTCCATATTGATATTTGTTAGTAGCAGCAACATTGTAACATACACCTGTTATAACCATAACCTGTAAGGATATTAAATATTTATAAAGACAAAATAATAATTAATAATAAATAAATTTTATTATAGAAAGTTAAGAGACTATAAGTGAGATAATAACTTTATTACAAAAATTATATTGATGTATTAACTATAGAAAATATATATATATAAGTAAGAATATTAAAAATAATGAGTGCTATATATCAAATTTAAGAGTTAATAAAATTCATATAATCGATTTAGCAGCTCAACGAAAAAGACTCACTTCAATATATATTATTTATTTATTTATATTTTTTATTTTAACGTTATTTCTATTGTAATAATATTGATCTTTTTTTTTATATAAAATAATTAATTAATAATTTAAAATAATAAAGCTCACTATTGCTCATGTTATGTTATGTTATCTTATATTACATTCAATTTCAATTTACTTATTATTATAAGAAAGAGGAATTAAAATTTGTATAACATGTATTAGTACATTTCTACATATATACAGTTTTTATATCTATGGTGATACCATATTTTCAATACTATATATATATCCCTAGTTTTCTTTATATATATAAAAATTTTATGGAAGTGTATATTTTATAACTTTTAACCAATAAAGCCAAGTAATATAATTTCTCTTATGTCTAATAAACTCACAAAAATTGTGTTGATGTAAATATCACATTATTTATAAATTTATTTATAATTTATCTTAGCCAATTACTCGTTACAAT
>JABUQX010062020.1:10000-15721 GCA_015478945.1 Trachelipus rathkii
TTATATATGTTTATAGATGTTCATCTCCAAAAATAATGTGTTTTCAAGAAACCATCAAGAAAAAAAAATAAAAAATTAAAAAATATCACTAAAATAAACAAATAATAAAATAAACATTTCTTATTCTTTTTATATGTTTATAACTTACATAATTTACGGTTTTTGACAAATACCCTGATCTGTAAATCGGTAATAAAGCACACCCAACCTACCTCCTGTCTAGTTCGTGATTCTAATTGATTCTATTGAATTCTATTGATCTATTAGATGCTATTATCTATATTGATTCCAAGTCATATTTTACTAAATTGTTAAGCTTTACCAGTAACCTAATAAGCAAATAAATCAGTAAAAATCAGTAAATCAAAACCACATATTCCCTCCTAACCCAACTTTTGCCATATTCTATTAATCTATTGATCTATTTGTTTCAATGTCACAATCATTTCCGTTCCACACTTAAACATGACATAAAATCAAGGTTCTTTATACAAAGATCAATCAATTATGTATGTTGACGTAACAAAGTTTCCGCATAATAAAGGGCTAACATAGCTATCTACTCTGAATAAAGAACATAGCCCCAAGAACAACCCTAACACAAGATCTGTATCTTAACATGAATAAATTTAAACGTTAATTAAATGTTTCACAACACTTAACAACAGAAATGTAACTAAAAACATAAATAATAAAAACGTCTAACTTATTCACACCTTGTCAAGCATGTCTCTTACATAACAATATTAATTTATGTAATTTTGCATTATACATGGTAATATTAAAACAACAAAATTACCCTATAACCTTGTGAGTAATATACTAACCAACGGATGTATGCTAACGTAACAAAGGATTTTTCAAAAAAACATAATAATGACAACATAAACCATTAACAGAAACTAAGAAATAATAATATACAACGACACACGCCGCCACATCTTAAAACAAGAAATACAGACAAGCTCGAACATTAATCAAAGGTCTCAAACTTATCAAAACAGTAAAATAACTATAACAAGGCATACAAAACATAATCCATTTGTACTTTATCAAACATATCTCCAAGCAATGACAATGCTAATTTTTACATTAACATAGGATAATTTAACAAAAATTTAATCATAACCTTACCTAACATCAATAATACCTAATGGGTAAAGACAAAAAGAAGTTTTACCCTCTGCAAAGCTAAAAAAAACTATGAAAACATAAATAATCCTTAACAACACAAACAACCAAACGAGGAGTAGAAAACATGGCCTCATTAAAAACAAAACTTAATCAATAAAGCGAGCATACGAGACGTAAATACAATTTTTCAATTTTTTTATAAAACATATATTTTCATGAAAAGAGCGGTTAAGTAATAAATGCCATTAAAACATATAATAACATAAAAACATAATGTTTATTTCTGAAATATATTATTCACTAATCAGAGGAACATAATGGATTCACATTTAACTTGGGTTCTCAAAAACGCTTCTATAATTCTCTCTAAAGATTCAACATCCTTTGAAAGAATGTAAGTATAAATGCCTTCAGCAACACTAAACCGTTTTTCGGGGCGTATGTCGATCTTCAAGGCAGCAACTCAAATTCTCTCAATACAAGAATAGAAGTAAACTCAGCCCAACGCTGATAGTTTATTACGGGCAACAAGGGCGGTTGATCGCTGTATACTGCATTATCCGGAAACCAATATGTTTCGGTGTACATATCATAGATTACACCATGTGCAATATGTATTAAGTCCTCAAGTCATGTCAACATCGTTAATGTTTTGCGAATGTTAATTCGTTTTTGTTTATTTTAGAAGCAAATCTGTAATAATTTTCAAGATGTTGTTCGAACAACTGTGAAACCTATACAACGTAAGCATGAGAGGTCACGACAATCGGAATTGGTTTCCAGTAGTGACGTACATCAAGGGTTTAATATTGTCAGACGACGAGAAACAAAACACAACGTCTAATTCTATAGAAACCACTTACGGTCTGTCTTCCCAGTTAAGCAGTTATTTCAACTCAAGCGCTCGAAGATCTAATTGGGGATAACAAACCACTTATCCTCTACCCATGCTGCCGCTCGCGATGTCCAATAATCTTGTTGAAATCAAATCAGCACAACGAAATAAAGGTCTATATTTTGATGTCCTCTGGCAGGATACAGGCGGAATGTGGCGGTAACCAATTCGGTTTACGACTTAAATATAATGACACATCGTTTGGAAAAAAAACGAAACTCCTCATGAAGATAACTCAACCAACAAGCGTAGAGAATGCTAGAGGAAGGGTGAGACGTCATCGCAGCGAAAAATATCCTACTGAAGAAAATAGATGTGTATAAACAATCCTTAAAGGTTAATGAGAGTTCTTTCTTTCAAATCCAGATATCAAGGCAAGAAAAGTAAACAAGAACACAGACGGCACAAACGAAGAACCATATCAGTTCAAAAAGGGTATATATTCTCGTTAGACAACAAAAACAAAACATAGTACAAAAATAAGTCTTTATAATATACTAACCAAAGCGAATGAATATGCTAACGAACATTTTTTTCACAGTTTAAGTAAAGAGCTAACATAAGCAATTACAGAATAAGATAATAATGTACAAAATGACAAAACCTAAACACACCTTACGGACGCACCTGAAATAACACGAATAAACTGTAAACATTAGCAAAGTTCCATACTTAAAACAGTAAAGTAACTACCACAGTCCCAGCGTAACAAAACGTAAACCTATTCACACCTTTTTTCAAGCATTATCATCTAACATATCAATGCTTAATTTTACATTAAAACTATTGATTTACTCCGCATTTCGAGTATCATTTCGAATTAAACCATAGCACAAACAATGAGTTCTTTATATCTAACACAGATCTGAATACATGCTACATAACAATGTTTCACATCTAATTAAAGCTACACATTAGGCAATCATATGAAGCTACAGGAGAAATAATGTAACAACGACAAACTTAACACAACATACTTACCCACTAATAAACAGTTAAACTTTAACAAAGTTCCATTCCTTAACTCAGTAAAGTAACCTAGCATCTGCATACAGAAACGTAAACTATTCCATAACTTTTCCAAGCATAAATCTCTAACATATTAACGCTTAATTTTCCACAAAAGACACGAGTAATATTTACAAAAATGTATACTAAACCTTGTCTAATTTATCCAACATACAGACCCTAAACGCGAATAACTGTAAACATAGACAAGAGTTTTTTATCCAACATAACATAGAAAATAAAGTTCTTTGAAAATAAAAAATAATAAGTAAATAAATTGTAATAGTTTTACCTGATTTTTTATATCTATAATTATATAAAATCAAGGTATCAAATCAAAATCAACCCCCTCCCCACCCCTCCATCATCTATATTTTTGATTCTTATTGTCTATGATTGATTCATGTCATATTTTTCGAGTATCATTTTCGGCTAAAAACATAACAAATAAAATAAGTTTTTTATATATACTAACTATGCATATATGCTAATTGGTAGCAAAGTTTTTACATATTAAAGTCTAACCATAACATATAACCTGAAACTAACAATATATATAATGTACAACGACTAAACCTAACAACACCATACGTACGATAAACCACCTACTAACATTAACAACTGTCCGCACTTAATCTAAAATAATAAAGTACTAACACTCGTAACAAAACGTAAACCTATTCCCCTCTGTTTTTTCAAGGCATATTCTCTAACATATCAATGTTAAATTTATTTTACATTAACATCGTAATATTAACAAAAAATCAAAATTTAGCATACCCTGTCTAATCATCAATACAGACAAGCAAATAATTATTTAATGGGTGTTGGTGTGCTAACGTAAATCAGAAAATTTTTACATCAAAATTTTCGTAATATTTAACAAAAAATTTATCATATCCTCGTTTAAATATCATATCACACAACGGAATAATTGGCATAACATTACAAAGTTTTAAAACAAACATAACAATAAAAATAACCAAATTGTTTTACCAATATTAACATAAAAAATAAGTTCTTTGAATAAATATTATTGTAATTGTAATAGTTTACTGATTTTTAAACAGTAAAATCAGTTAAATCAGTAAATCAAACCATCCATCTCCCTGCGCTTCCCCTGTCCCTGGCAGTCCCCTACCCACGCCATACCTAAGTGATCTGATTGAATACTATTGATCCAAGTCTGATCTCAGAGAGTCATTTTGGGATTAAACACAACATAAAAATAAAGTTTTTGTATATATGACCTACGAATATTATGCTTTACGCAACAAAAGTTTTAGGCAATCAATAACCCCTCGAAGGAAGGGGTAAAGGTCTCAGCCCTTCGGGCTAAGGCCCAAAACCCAAAACCCGAATACACCCCTTCCGGGGTGATCCCCCTCTCAGAAGTTTCACACCCTTTCAAGGGGGCGCTTTCTCTTGGTTTTTCCCTCCTCGGACGGTGAGTGTTGTTTTTTTATATACTCTTTGGTTAATGAAAAATGTTTATTCGCTGTTACGTTTATGTTAAATATTAAATGATGACAGTGTGAAATTAAACACTGACTTTGTTAGACAGAAATGGATCTAGTTTTGTTAAAAGATATTACTAGTGTTAACCAACGATGATTGTGTTAGAAACGTGATACCTAGTTGTAAGTTTTTGTTGAAGATATGTTAGGTTTGCCCGGAATTTTTGCTAATATGTCTATGTTTATTTATTCATAGTTCAATAAATTATTTAGGTTAGGCTAATGAACACTTTGATGAAGTAGTGTCACTTCATAGTTCAAGATGCTGGTATCTTTGATAGATTTGGTCACTTTGTTAAGGATTTTGTTAGATAATACATCTTTACCTGTTGCTGTTATCGGGAAAGTGGGAACATAAGTCGAGTATTAGGTAGTGAACCTGTTAGCCTACTTTAGCCTTCTGAAAGTAGGGAATTTTCTTTCAGGATGTTGGCGGATTATTTCATTCAGTATATATATATATATATATATATATAATATGATATTATATATATATTAGTATATATATAATATTATATTATATATATATAAATATAATATAATATATATATAATAATATTATATATATAGTTACATAATATTATATATTATATAATATTATATATATATATATATATTATATATAATATTTTTATATATAATATATATATATATAATATATAATATATTTATAAATATATATATATTATATTATTATATGTGTATTAATATATATATTATATCTTTATATATATATATTATATATATATATAATATATATTATATATATATATATATAATATTATATTAATATATATATTATATATATATATATTATTTATATATAATTATATATTATTATTATATAATATATATATAATATATATATTATTTAATATATATATTATATATATATATATAATATATATATATATATTCTATATATTATATTAATATCATATATTATATATATTATGTAATATATATATATATATATAATATATAATATATAATATATAATATATTATATTTATATATATATATTATAATATATTATATATATAATATAGTATATATATTATATATATATAAATATATATATATATATATATATATATAATATATATATATAATATATTATATATATATTTGGTATTATAATATTAATATATATATATATATAGTATA
>JABUQX010062021.1:0-12500 GCA_015478945.1 Trachelipus rathkii
GGTGATCTATATAGTCACATTTTTATTGTTATAGAATTGTTTATAATGTTTTTGTAAAGTATTGTTTATATTATAAACTTCAGCGCTATCTTATTTTGTCTAAATATGATTTCTAACTTTCTCGACTATCTCTCTCTCTCTCTCTCTCCTCTCTCTCTCTCTCTCTTTCTCTCTCTCTCTCCTCTCTCTCTGCTCTCCTCTCTTCTCTTCTCTCTCTCTCTTCTCTCTCTCTCTCTTCTCTCGCTTTGCTACTTTAACTCGTTTGCAGGTCAGCGAGAAAAATTAATATGTATATAATTTACAAGACTAGACCAAGACTTATAAGTACTCTTTGTGTACTGTATATTTTGAATGTAATACTTAATAAAACAACCAAAAGCTAAGGCTTGTTGTAACACTCTAGCTATTAAAGAGATAATTATAAAAGGGTTGTAACTACTTGTATTGATGGTTCATCAGCCTCGACATACCAATCAAGCGTAACCATATAGGCTTCCTGTTAGTGCAGAAGGGCGGATTCAACGTGAAAGTTCGAATTCCGAGAACCTGTAGTACTTAGGCCGCTCAACGTATAAACGAAGCCCAATACGAGAAGCTATCAAAGAACAACGCATCAATCTACTACTAGACCTGTGCAGTGGAGGAACAAGGCAGAAGAGATAATTACAATTCTTCTGCTACACTACTAGTCATTGCTAGTGGGAAGAAGAAGAGAAGAAGAAGAAGAAGAAGAAGAAAGAAGAAGAAGAAGAAGAAGAAGAAGAAGAAGAAGAAGAAGAAGAAGAAGAAGAAGAAGAAGAAGAAGAAGAAGAAGAAGAAGAAGAAGAAGAAGAAGAAGAAGAAGAAGAGATAACTCCTAACAATCCTGCCACTATAGAATTGTCTTTTTCCTCTAATATATATATCATCATCATCAACACTCACCTTCTCTTGCCAAGACTGGGTGTAAGGTGCAATACGTGCACTGGAAACATAAATTTAGGAGAGGAATATGACGCAAGTCGAAAAGAAAGCTCAGCCTTACCATTTTAATGAGAACTCGTCAAGGTCGGAAAAATCCATCCCAGAGCTTCCAAAGAGACAACGAAGACTCACTATGGCATCTCGGTCAATGCAGGTTCATCCTTTGGGCTAGGTGGGTCACAACCATACTCCCTCACAAAACTCTGCCATTCACTCCTATCATGCAACTTGTTTTTTTGCTCTCTGTCAAACTCACATTCATCTCCCCCAGGCATTTCTTTACTGACTCAATCCACCTTTTCTTCGGTCTCCCAGCAGGTCGAATCATAACACACTCACCATTATACATCCGCTTACAAATCCGACTATCGATCTTTATCCTTTCACTACCAGACCATCTCGAATAAACTTTATTTTTTCTCGTCATTTACGTTCCTTTCTTCACACCACACACTCCCTAATGCGCTCGACTCGCTCATTTTATCAGTTTTTCGACACCCAGCAGCACCCCTAAGGTTTGTCCGATTTTTGAACATATTCCTGCTTTAGATCTATACACTCTTATTCCAGACAATAGCTTCAGTATTGTATACTAACACAGGTAACAAAATACCCTCATGTAAGACCCAAGGATTTAATTGCACCAGTAACCTTCCTACCATGCACAGCTTTCCTACTACGCTCTGCATCATTCGTTCCCTTTTTATCCAATCATATATCAATAAATTCATTTAAACTACCGACTTGTTCCAGTTCGCTTAACATCCAACATAAACTTCAACAATCCGAGGACTGTTTCATATTCAAAAAAAAAAATTCGCTTTTTCTAACTTTACTTTCAAACCCCTCCTTTTACACACCTGCCAATCTCCCTGCTACCAATCCTCTCAAACTCTTTTCAGATTCGCCACACAATACCAAATCATCAGCATATAATAGGTAGGGCACACTCCACTCTCTTTCATTCTCCATCATTCTAACACCTTCCCTGCCAAACCCACCTCTAATTCCTTATCATAACCCTTCCATATGGCAAATTGAATAACTAAGAAGACATAACACATCCCTGCTCACTCCGCTTATTAATATTATAAACCAATCACTTTCAACTCCATTTACTCTTACACACACGGTTCATAATATTGTCAATTAAATATTTTTGATTTCATTCAGAAGGCCAACCACGCAACACCTATATTACTAACGACACGTCTATAATAGAGTTTCAGTCTATCCCTTCCATTTATCAACTGTTTTACACCTTTAAGAATTCCAGTTTTGACGACTTTTATTTCATCTTCTCTTTCAGACTGATTGTTTTCAATCATTTGTTCGTAAAGATTTGATCGCACACATCCTTTACCACTTCTAATCGCACCTTGTTCTCCACCAATCAGTCCTTCAGTCTTTCTACCAAAATACCACCATATATGTTCCCTACAGCACTCAATAAACTAATTCCCTATAATTCCTACAGTTACGCCCTTATCTCCCCCTTACCCTTATATAAGGGTACTATTACTCCTTTCCTTCAATCCCTCGGAAACAATACTTTCCATAAGCGCTTTGTTACACAACTTTCAATCCACTCAATCACCATTTCACCTCCGTTCTTGATCATTCACCAGTGATTTCGTTTATACCTGCAGATTTACCATTCATCAACTTTCTCACTCTACCAATTACCTCCTCCTTACTAGCAAACGTAATTTAGTAATCAAAGTAAGCAAATGAGTGGAGTCACCAACCCTATTCTAGGGAGCAGTCAACTTTCAAATTATGTTTGTGAGAGGGTGGACGAAAGACTTTGCCCTTAAAAGCCCGTCTCCTGTAGGGTCGTCACTCAAAATTTTTAAAGGCACAAATGTAATACGAAAATGCGTTAAAAAGTCGCAGATTTGATTTTTAAAAAAAGCACTAAACCTAAGAAAACTTCGTTTAATATAGTTATATTATATATATATATATATATATAATATATAATATATATATATTTATATATATATATATATAATATTATATATATTATAATATATATATATATATATATATATATATATATATATATATTATATATATATATATATATATATATATATATATACTAATATATATATAATATACATATTATATATATTTATTTATTTATTTATTAATTATGGCTTACACTTTTTTCCCGCTTGAGCGGGTTAGTGTAGCGTAAAGCGCTCTCCCACTCACACCCCCTCACTGCGCCTCACCCAACCTCCTCCACCCACTCTATCCCTTCGCCAACACCCTCCCTGCTTCCATCGCCTCATCCCCTCCGCTCCTCCAGCATCTCCTTATTCCATCCATCCACCTCTTTCTTGGTCTCCCCCTTCCTGCTCCTTTCCTATCCACTCCGCTCCGCAACTCTCCTAACAATCTCTGTTCCTCATTCTCACCAGATGCCATACCATCTTTAACATTCCTTCTCCCGCTCTTCCCACCAACACATTCTACGCTACACATCATCTTCCTCACGACCTATTCCTAATCCTCTTCCCTTCTAAGCTAACCAAAACCGCTCTCAACCCCTTATCATCCTCAAATACTTCAACTTCTTCCTGGAGCCTGGCATACATTCAACCCTCCACGTTCTCACACCATACAACAACCGGCTGGTACAACAAATTTTCTCAAAACATTACTTATCTTAACTTTCTGTGATAAATCGCCCCCTTTTCCATAACTCTCTCAGACCACTCAAAGCTCTGCATTCCTTCTCCTACTCTTGAATGTTGCTATCTCTCCTTCATCCTCCCGCCTTACCCCAAATCTCATACCTAAATATCTAAAAATCTTTAACTTCTTCCAAAACTACACCCCTCACTCGAACTCTAACGCCCTCCCCTCCTCTCATTTCCTCCTCCGCTCAAACAACTAAACACTTTACTCTTACCAGGTAATTTATTTTAAGCCGCCTTTTGTCCGCACGATTCTCTCAAACTCCCATCACCAATAACCTCAACCTCGCGTTCTTCGCGCAACTAGGGCAGATATCGTCCGCAAACTAATATCATGTTCATTCCCTTCTATTCATTTCCCATTTGGTCATTCCACCCCCGCTCCCCTCCCTCACCATTCCCTCTGCAACCACTCTCCATAAACAAATTGAATATCCACGCCGACTTAAACACCCGCTGCCTCAGTCCTCTACACCTCAAAACATCTCACTTCCCCTCCTAACACTGCTTCACACACATTCTATCTATTTCTATACAAATGCCTCTGATACCTTATTACCTAATTTACCCCACTCCATTTTCCTTCCAAACCCTCCATAAAAAAAAAAAACACAATTCACCCCTCTTCAACTCTATCATATGCTTTCTCTAATTCTAAAAAACACCCATACTACTTTCCCTTTCCTCTGCTATACTTTTCTCCACAAGCACCTTTAGTGTAAACACTTGGTCCACACACCTCTTGCCCTCCTAGATCCTCACTTGTTCTTCCCTTTCTCTCGCGTTAACCCTTCACTCTCTCAATGCAGTATTCTAACCATACACTTCCCTACCACACTTAAAAGACATATACGCTCTATATGATTCCCACATCCATTCCTAATCGCCCTTCCCTTTTACAGGGAACCAAACAACGGCAATCATCCCATATCCTGTGGTACCTCATCCACTCCTCCAACATATATTATATAACACTATACAGCCACTCCTCCATCCCTATACCCACTTCTGTAACATTTCCATTCTCACCCCATCCAGACCTGCGGACTTTCCTTTTTTTCCGTTATTCAAGGCCCTAATAATTTCCGTCCATTTGTATTTCATCCTCCCCTCCCTCCCCATTGCCTACCCCATCCTCACGCTCTTGCAAATCTTTCCTCCCCTCCCCACCCAGCCTCATTTAATAATTCCATCTAAAATACTCCCCCCACCCCTTCTCACCCAATCCTCTCCTCCTATCCACTCCACATCTCCTCCCTTAATCTCACCCAACCCTGCCTTCTTCTTCGCTTTTTTTATTTACTTCTTTCCAGAACATCTTGCTCCCCCGATTCAAAATTTCCGTCACTTTTCTACGCCACTCATCTTTTGCTCTTCTCTTCGCCTCGTTTCCAGCCGCTCGCTCATTTGCTTCCACTCTAAACGCCTTCTATATTCCTCCGCCAGCTTTCCCCTCTCTCCTACTTCCCAACCATTTCACATAAGCCTCCTTTTTCATTTTTCACCACTCCTTCTCGTCCTCACTCCACCATTCACTCCTTTCTTCTGCTTCAGCCACACCTTTTTTCTCCACATACGCTTCTAAGCCTCCTTCACATACTGCCATCCTTAAATCTCATCCACTCCCCCTCCACCTCCCAATTCCCCCCGTCCCTTCTCACGTCTCTCCATCAATATTTCCATACCTCTCCTAACTCGCCTCTTACCACTGTCTCCTCCAATTTTTCCACCTTTATCACCTCCACTCTCGCTCTTTTCTCCCTTTCCTAATCCGGTCAGCCATTCTATCTCTCCACCGTTAAGCCTTTGCAGTCCACCAAAATAGTGATCCGATTCCCGCCTGCCCCGCCCTCTAAATACATTTCACATCTAGTTAATCTGCCTCTATTCCTTCCATTTACACACACATAATCCAGTACCGCCCTCCCCCGTTATCTCACTCTTTTCCATGTATACTTATGAATTTTCACTTTTTTGAACCAAGTATTCCACACTATCATTCTTCTTTCAACACACAACTCTAACGGACTTTCTCCATTAACATTCCTCTCCCCTACCCAAATGGTCCTATTATTCTTCCAACCCCCCCCTTCCCACCCCTGCATTTAAATCTCCAATAGACATAATTTTATCATTGACCCGCGAAACTTCCCAAACATGGATCTCATTCAAACTCATTCCAAAATCTTTCTCTCTCCTCCTCCCTCGCCTCCAATTCACTGGTGCATATGCGCATATAAACACCCACTTCCCCCCCGAATTTCACTTTACCCACATTTATCCTTGAACTCACCTGGCTACACAACCTTACCTTATCCCACACCTTCTTTCCTGCATAACTATTCCACCCCTTCCCTCCCCTCTCACCCTTCCATGATCTTGGATATCATACCCTTGTATTTTCCCAAATCCATCTCCCTCTTTCTCTCAGCTTAGTTTCAGTTACCCTTAAGCACATCCAACCTTTTTTTCTTCAAACATTAACACCACTTCCTCCTCTTCATCCTTTCGTTTACACCCTCTCACGTCATGACACCCCAACCCTTATTATCCCTCTCTCCTCCACCATCTTTTCCCTTCTTCTATATTTATTTTCTTTATTTGCTGCACGCTTTGTGGGACTCCCACCCTAGGCACTTCCCAACACCTAAGGCCAACACCCCGCTCACCAAATATACCCACAATAAACACAATACAATAAAAAGGTAAGAAATGATAAATATACACAAATATAAAAATATAAAATCAGATCAAAAAGATCCTCAATTCTCCCCCACAAAAATATACAACATAATCAAAAACCTTAAAAATTCAAAATCTGAAGGACCTGATCAATCATATATCTAACATTTACCAAGAACACTTGGGATCTAATGCAAATATAGTTCTAGCATAAATATTCAATGACGCATTTTCGATCAAAATCACACCCCTTTTCTGGAAGATCGGCCTTTTAATACCAATGCGAAATCTAAATAAAACACCCAATAATTCCTTCTACATACCCATATCCGTTCTGTCCAACGTATTTAGAATGTTTGAAAAACTAATCCCTCTCAGAGTCTTCCCTTAAATCCCTTTGTCTGAATTACATCATGAATTTAAATAAATACACTATCCTCATACCCTCTCTAATAAACCATATATCTACCTATTCCTCTTATAATTATTATTTATTCTCTACTATTACTACATTTCATATTCCACGGTGGTGTAGATATAATTTTGTTTTTTAATAAGCACATTCCATATTAATGGAAATACAATACTCACTGTAAACGTTCCATTACGCGTAAAAAGGATAATACCTTGCCTGGAGCCTCATCATTGGCTGGTCCTCCAATTGCTTTAGTGCCTCTTCGATGTTGCCAACTTCTCCGTAAAAAATGCTCATATCAACAACACCTAACCAAATATTATATATATACATTAAGGAAACTCGTCTCTCTCTATCCTCTCCTAACGACCTAACACAACATAATAGGCTCACAGATCGGTTGGTCGAAACAAGGGGCCCCATCATTATGTTGGACACTCTAAATCACTTGGGTAAATCCCCATATTTAATATTTGTGCCTCTGTAAAAAATAAAAAAATAAAAATTATTCAGTGCTCAATAACTTATGCAACTTTTCACATTATATCGATATCTAGATGAGCAGCCTATTTGAGACCTTTTTTGGTTACCTCGTTATAATGATCTTCTTATAAACAGTTATCTTTAAATGTACTAATAATTATTTTTTAATTACACTGCAGAGTAGGAAGTATATAAACAACCACACTGCGCCGTATAACCCGTTCGACTCGCCATGTTTTTTACACCACCTGAGAGCATATTTAGGCTACGGTTCTCATGGGGTCTCTTCGGCTTCCGGGGACTAACCGGGGTTAGGACTAATTCCCCCCCTCAGGGGAGGGTCATCAGGAACCCACGCTCTTCTGGGTATTGGGTGTCGCGGGGATTCCACGCCCTCCCTATCAGTTTGTCGTATAACATTGACAGCAAACGTACCCGGATTTCTCATACGATACTTTCTATTCGGCCTTCCTTTAAAATCTACCCTGTAGTTAATCCCCTCCACCGTCGGTCTCGCCATAAAGTCTGCCCTGCTACATTAAACTCCATCGCCAGAGCTTTTTTCTTGGCAACCGTGTAATACCCTTTGAACAATATCAATGCCTTTTATACAGGTCATAATGAACGCTACTAAAAAGAATCTACTTATGCCTAATATATATTCCCAGCATTCTCTTTCTCTATACGAGAAATCTCAACTATTCTAAGTGTGAAATTAAATGTAAGGTTCGTCAGTTCCCTTACTTTACCTCCTTCTATAAACCGTACTTGTATTTACTATTAACCTCCCCGAGATTCTCGGCTACTACCTTTACATATACATTAATCTAATATATAATACTCTTTCATCGAGCTACCTCAATTCCAATTAAATTATCTTTTTTCGGTTATAAATGATAAATCCATTGTGAATTAATAAATATAAGTGCTCTATATAATATTTACAGTCATTCTATGCAATCCTCCTTATATCACTTATTTTAATATTCTAAAATATTACTTTGAGAAATGTCACTGCTTTTTTTAAAAAAAAAAAAAAATAGCTCCGCCATATTTATTTTTATTTTTAATCTCAGTTTAAAATTATTTTTTTTAACCATTTTCTAACAAAATTACTCTTTTACTCCATAGGCCTCAAACAAATTGTATCTCATACCTTTTACGCCTGTGACTTGACTATTGTAGTTTTGCAGGATTGATTTTTTTTTTTATTTTTTTTTTTTTCATCAGTTCCGCATAATAAATAATTGCCCAACAGTGATGATATGCATATAACTCCAATGTTAATTCTTTTCCCCCCTTCGCTTACACTACTTTCGCTTTCTCCGCTTCCATTTGAGAACTGGGATACATGATCAGTTGTGGCTAATCTAAAAAACCACCACATATCATTCAACTATACACCATTACCTCTCCTGGGGCTTATATACATATATATAGGCTTCATATAATATATATATATAACCTTATTTTTTATTTAAATAGTACAAACTGATCATATTCTTCTATATATCCTTATATATATAATTAATAGAGTTTATTTATATATTCCTCCGATTCAAGATCTCCATGCGTATAACCAGAAACGCATCATTCGTGATTGGGGCACTCAGAGTACAAATTATACCATCAGTGATCCTGCACTCTCACCAACATACTAGATAGTTATCTTTGTAAGTTTGTCATTTTCCCAGACAGCAGGATCTAGAGAACTCTTCTTTCCAACACCACGATCTTCACATCAGAACTTAAAACAATTTCGACAACACTCCCAGATTTTTATTCTTAACCATAAACTAGGCTACTATATTTATTTTTATTATAAGATTTTTATCTTTAGTGAACCTTATACAATTGAGTATATATATTTCTATAATAATAATATAATAGCCCTCTTTATCTATGACTATATACAATTCTTAAATATATGCTTATCTTCCCCTATTATATATTTCGCTTACCACTTTAATCTCTAGTTACTTATTATATCTCTATTATACCTATACTACTGCTATTTCTTATTATTCCTGAGTCTCCATCTATTTTTTTTGCCTATACTCTATACTACTTTATTATATTATTTACTCTTATATATATATCTTGCCTATAATCATATCCTAATGCTCTTGAGTACATATTTCCTCTACTTGCTTAGACCTAGCTGTTCTATCTATTATAATATACTTCCTTTTTCAGCCACTTCCTCAATATTATATATATTAATATATTATATATATATAAAATATGGAGAACCCGGAGGGGGTTGTTGTCGTACTGCACTCGAAAATTAATTAATAAATAAATTATATAAATCTATCATATAGTTAAAGTAATTAGAAAAATAAATCATAATTTCATTTATTTGAGTAATAATATTATAAATTCTCTAATAACTACTTTTTTATTGCTATAATAATAAATAATATAAATACCAATGAAAATAAGAAAGAACATTATTTTTCTGTAATAAAATCGATATTCACCTGTATTTATAATATATATTAATATAAATATTAATATATTGGAAAAGCCGTGGGCTACTTGTACATTGAGTGACTTAATATTTTATTTTTACTGTCGTAAAATATCAATAATAAGAGATGATGTATTGAATAAATAATTTCAATTGTTCTCAGAAAATTTAAGTATATGTTAAAAAGTTTTTTTTTAAGAAATATTTCTTTACTGCTGACATTAAGTACTTCTCGTAAATTATCCCTCACTATAGATAAGAACTTAATATATATTTAATAAAATAAATTTCATATGCTAATATATATTATTAATATTATTATTAATTATTTTATATATATATATATATATATAATTTTAATATATTATATATTATAATATATATTAATAATTTATATTATATAATTATATAATAATATATATTATAATATAATTTTATGGTTATATAAAAATTCCACACAACTATTACTATATATCGAATTACAATAAATTATTCTTAATAAAACTACCAGTTAATACTACATATATATTATCCAGAAAAGGATAATATGCATAAATTTATTTTGGAATCTTGTATGTTTAGTTAGTATATAGGTATAAATGGATTAAATAGTAAAATAATAATAAAATAAATATTAATAAAAAATAAATAATATATTTATAGTATTTTTTTTTATTTTAGGAGTAAGGAACAATAAATATATTAATATATTAATATATTAATATATTTTTTAGTTTTATTTACAAAGATTATAAACACTCATATTATTTATAATTAATCATACTAGGAGCTAATGATAGACCTAATTTCTAATAGTATAAGGTATCATGGTTGGATAATCATTATATATTTATCACTGTTATAAAGGTTAAACTGTCCACGAAGCAGGAACGCGAAAATGTACCGGGAGGGCATAGAGGCCACGAAAGGGGTAGGGGAGGGAGCAAGAATAGACTCCAGAGGCGATTTCTGACCGCTTCTCCCATACCCCGTGGAGGGGCGGAGAGAGACATTTCAAACACCGCGACAACCAAATACCAGAGCGGGCGGTTTCCGGAGACCCCCATCCCCGAGGGGGGGAAGAATTAGTGCCTACAATCGTAGTTTCCCCGGAAGGGCCGGCGAGAGACCCCGACTACCTGCCATCTCGGTGGGCTATACCCTTGGGGCGTATTCTTTCACATTCGTCTAGGTAAACAAAAAAAGAAAAAAACGCCAAATTAAATAGAAGTCTATTTATCTATTCAACGAATAGATCCATAAATGGTTTCTAAATTAGGCTCTCTAAAATTCCATAAATCACGACTCAGATTACTATTTAGCGAACATTATAACAATAATTCTTTGGGACCTTTTTTTATTTTCTTCTTTCTCGCTTACTCTTTGCTTTTGTTGGTTTGGTCTGACGTGCCTCTCTATTACAACTTTAAAAGAGAGTTTTAATAGCATTTTCTTTCAGTATCTAAAATTTACCCAAGGATGCTGCTTCCATAATATTATTATATATAAGTGTCCCATTAAATTTGCTTAAATACTGATGTTAAATTGTTAAATTTAATTATACAATTCTTATTCCTACTTAAAACATTATTTATTTTTTTTAAAACAATTTTGCAGGTTCTTTTACAGTTTTTTGTACTTACATATCATATTTCACACCGCTATTGTCTATTGTTCTAGTTTTTTTATTGAAGGGAGATGCCAGTTATGGCTTAAAAACCTAAAAATTTATTCCTAAATCATTATGCCTATAAACCAAACTTTAGTTCAAAAGTTCAAAAATTTAAAAAATTATTAAAAAGGAAATAAAATATTGAATAAAGCACTTAAATTTTTTTTTGTTTTATCGACTAACTAAAAAAGTTGAATAAAAAAAATATATATCATATTTTTTAAACTTTTTTTCCATTAATATTTTTAATTTATTTTTTTTTCTACTCCACAAATAATGATTCGTATATTTTATTCGAAATGATTAGTTATCGATTTTTTCGTAGTGCGACAACATGTTCTATACACTTACAATCATATATATTATATATGTATATATTATATTTATATTTTAAAAATATATATTATTTATTATTTAAAAAATTTATATATAAATATTTATATATATATAACATAAATTATATATAATAAAATATAATTACTGTATATATATAATATATAATAATATATAATATACATAATATAATAATAAATATAATAATATATCAACCTATATATATATATGACATTGAATGATATTGTTTAAATATTACTTATATAAGCATAATAATATTAATATCACTTAATAATATTAACCCTAAACATAGGATTTGAAATAGTCATGTTTATATGCGTGTTCATCTTAACTATTCATTATTAATAAATAATAAATAATACAGTATTTATATATATTATCACGTAATTTCAGAAAATTATATATCTAATAATATTAACAATAATAAGTACATATATTAAAGAGTTATTTTATCTATTAATTACTTTAATATTCACTGCTTATATTTTAATCTAAATTATTATATCATAAAATTTCTCAGATGATCTCTCGCAATATATATATATATTATATATAATATTAATATAATAATATATATAATTTATATATATCATTCATAATTATATATATATTATAATATATATATTTTATAATATTTATAAAATTTTAAATAACAGGGAAATAAATACCATATAATATCTACACATCGAATTAAAGAACTCTAAATCAATAGCTAACATATTTGCAGGCGCAAAGGTACTCCATGTGAGG
>JABUQX010062021.1:20000-29038 GCA_015478945.1 Trachelipus rathkii
TAATATATAAATTATATATAATTATATATATATACATATATATTGGTATTATATTTCGAGTCAATGCATAGGACCCACAAGGCTCAAAAGAATCGGCAACACTGAGTCTGAAAAAATTCAGCATTTATGGTTTGGGTCTGTATGTAGATATTTTGATATTTGTCTGGGAAAGTTTGAATGGCGATAATTGAATATTTCATGTCAACAAAACATAAACAAGATAATAAATAAAATTAGATATCTTTACTATGAAATAGTCCTTAAATTTTAATAAACAAATTTAATATATGTTAAAATATTCAAAGCTTTTTGCGTAAGGAAATAGTTACTAACTAAAGTATTATTATATGATGTATAGATGCTATTATCGTATTTATGTAGAAATCTGATATAGAATGATGTAGATATATACAGCTGCCATTTTAAGTTTTAATGTATTATACTATATATATATATTATTAATACTGCTGTTATTGGTTATTTAATAACCTGCCAAAAATGGAGAGTGAGCCTTGGAGGTTTAACTTATTTTGAATGTCTATAGCAGTAATCCAGAAGAAGAAAAAGTGGTAGTATGGGAGCTTGGACATCAAACTGGCTGCAGCGCAACAGCGTGTAATTTTGTTTAATGTCGTTCCATATAGACTGCATTCTGATATTTTCAAGTGCAATTATTCAAAAAAAAGAAAAGGAAAACATGAATTTTTTCCGGTCTATAAATATAAAAAGGTGGATTGATTATTATATTGCTTTATAAAAAGAAAAAAAAGCATCGAATGAAGAAGCAAGAAAGACAGAATAAAGATAGGTAAATCAAATGGAGATTGAAATGTGAATGTTTACCTTTATAGTAGCTAAATTTTTAATAATTCCTGGCATGTGTAAAATCTAATTCTATTCTACCGGGAATAAATTTTTTTTTGTTTAATTCTTTGCCAACAAAATCATTCTTTTTAAAGTTAAATAATAAATTCAGGAATAATTGATCTATTTTTTTTAGAAAAACAAAGAAATGGTGTCAGGTACTTATCTGTACAGTGTTCTTTGGCAATCATTAATATTTTCCTTATAGGTATTTTTTACGCTAGAATACTCCATCTTCTCTGAAAATAATGCCGGATGTAGTAATTCCTTCTCAACCACAACTTTTCTTAGAATACTTTCTTGCACCAATGGAGTAACTAACTCACTTTGCTGTCATGTGTTACACATTGCCTTATATATATATATATATATATATATTATATTATATATTATTATTTGTTCTTAATATATATATATATATAATATATATTATATATATATATATTAATATATATATATATTATATATTATTTATAGTATATATATATTATTATATATTATAAGATATAATATAATCAACTGCTCCTTGTTACCCAGAACCGGGGATAGGATGCGCAAACATGCACGTAGAAATTCAAGGTATGGGTGCAGAGCATGATATATTAATATATATTATATTATATATTTATAGATTATAGTATGATAGTTCTTTATATATATTATATATATAATAATTATAGTAATATATATATATATATATCTTACATATATATATATAGTTCAATTTTTTTCTTTATTTTTGATTAAGTATGATTTTTTAAAAAAGCATAATGATCTTTTTTTTTAAAATTTTTAATTTAAAAGGGTTATTTTTAGATTAAAGTTTGGTAAAATCCTCTCTCCGAAATGAATTATAATGAAAAAAAAAGAGTATAGTGCCCTCTGGAACTACTGGTGGGGACTAGGTTAATGTTTACAGATTAGTCCTTTGTAGTAAGTGATGTTGAACTATAACAGATGAAGATATAATTTATTAAGTAGAGTCAATATAGACATCAGTTATTAATTCCCCCGCCGTAATACGTTGGCAAGAAATCTCTGACTTCCAACAGAGAATGAGTTTCTAGAATGTAATACAAACGGATAGATACAATAAAAAAAAATAATAAATAAATCCAAAAAATCTTGAAATATAGAATACGATGTCAGTGAGGAAAATATGCACAAGGAAGGAAAAAAAAATTCAGAAAGTTACACAGATCAAACGAGGGAGAACATATCAAAACAGATGAGGTGAGAACGAATATAAAACGCAGCTTCTATACATTCGCTTTGACAGGTCTATGGGTTTGGCCTACTGTGATGGCACAGTACTGGGAGGATCGCCGTTTCTTGTAGGAGTGTGGAGGGGGCTGCCCAATTATATATATATGTATATATATAATTTTATTATATATTATCATATATATAATTATATAATAGATATATAATATATATATTATATTTAATTATTATTATTATACTAATATATATATATATATAGTATACTTATGTATAGTATATATATATACCGATATATAGTATAATTTTTTTATATATGTAATATATTTATATAAGTATATTTATATTATATAATATATATACAATATTATATATTATATATATACTAATTAATATTATATATATATGTTATACATTATATATATATATATATATTTATGATATTATATATATATATATATATATATATATAATATATATAATATTATATACTTTATATATGATATATATTATTATATATATATATACTATTATAATTATATATATATATTATATATATATTATTATATATTACTTATATAATTATATATATCATGAGGTAATAGGTATTAGACAGGTCCACATATTTTCGTGAAAAAATTTCTAATTCAACCATCAATATATCCGATATGTATATGTTAGTCGATAAATTATCTATCATATTATTATATTATATTATACTATTGATTATTATTATTATTATTATTATTATTAATTATTATTAATTATTATTATTATTATATTATTTATTATATTATCATATCGTACAAATAATATATTGATTTTTGGACAGAATTTTTTCAGAAAATATGGTCCTGTGCTATACCTTTACTCATTATATATATGTAAATTATATATATTATATATTATTATATAGTACTATTTCATATAATAGTTATATATAATCATTATATTATTATATATATATATATCGTATTATATATATTATATTATGTATATAATTATAATATATATATATTACTATATATTATTATATATATTATATATATATGACCTGTTATGTTTAACGACTCCGTCAGTTTTATATTTTTTTTTGTTTTTTTTAAATAGTAATTTCTAGTTATTATGATCCTAAAACAACTCAAGTTTAAGTGGTGACGGAACATGATTCAAAATATATAGCATCGCGTTACGTATTTACAACATTCCGTCAGTTTTAATATTATTTTTTTTTAACTAGAGGAATACCCAAGGGTAAACTGTAAAAAAGATGTCAGGAGTCGGGTCTCTCGGTCCTTTCTGGGGAATAACAGGGGTAGTGACTTATTTCCTATCCCCTTCCGGGGATAGGGTTCTCTCGGAATCTCCCGGCTCTTTGGTATTTGGGTGTCGCGGGTGGTCCTCCGCCCCTCCCTCCAAATATGTAATTGTTTTGTCTGTAAGTGTCATACATTTTAAAGAATATTTCATTTTTTATTTTTTATTTTTTTTTTTTTTTAACATTTTGTAGCAAGCTTTATATGCTGATTTCCAAATATGGTAATACTCGTTTTTTCTGCAATACTGTCCGTACTTGTTCGAGATATGTTAATAAAAAAATTTTTTTATTAGCTATAGAATTAGCAAATGTTTTAAAAAATTATTTTAAATTATTTCCGAACTTTTTGAATCATGTCCGTTCACTAACTTTAAATCATTGTTAGTACTCATATAGTAGCAATGTTAAAGAAAAAAAAAAAAATAAAAAAAATCAAAACTGACGGTACGTCGTAAAAAATATAATATATTCAATATATTATATATAATTATATATATATTTATATATATATATATATATATATATATATATATATTATAATAAGTATTATAATATATATAATATATCCTATATATATATTAGTATATTATAATATATTATATATAGTATATATATATATAATATATATATATCTATTTTATAGTAAAATTACTATATATTAAATAATTTAAAAAATAAAATTTTATATATATATTATTAGTAATATTATTATGGAATGATTAAAACCTTTGTTTGCTATAAAGGAATCTTATTTTATATTTAAAAACACATAAAACATCAATTTAACAACTTATATACATTTGCGGGAGCTTTCGTCAATTGTAGTAATCATGACCTTGCTTCTAGCTTTGACAATTATAACATAGCGAAAAACTTAGTCTCTATGTGTTCTTATTTTTAGTTCTGAGGAAGTTGGTTTTCTAAGATATTTTTTGTAGAATGCTGAACTTTTCATAATATTGTTCTGTATATGGTCTATTGCTTGATCCCCAGGGCGGCGGTTGAAATATTGAAGATTGTATAGTGCAGAATGCTATCGCAGATTTTCTGATTTTTGTTGTTTTTGTTAATATTACGGTAATGATAAGGAACATGTTATTAATGGTTAATTGTGAATGGTTGTTGTTAAGTTCTATGGTTGGTTAAGGCAGAGTTTTCTTCATGTGAAAGTTTTAGATCATGTTTTAATGTTTTTGGACTTTTCTGCGTTTGTAAAAATCCCTATGGTTTCAACCGGAATATATAGATGATTGTTGATGAAGTTATTACAGGGATGTTTTAGGATATATATTAATGGCATGGGGGTCGTTAACTAATTTTTTGAGTGATTTTCGGGGGGTTTAGTAAATATAGGTTTTTTATATGTACATATTTATATCCCATCCCAAATATTTAGAACTCTAACGATCACATACAAAAATTACTCCCACCTAGGAACCGACACTAGTTCCGGTCAAATATATTAAATCATAAAAACTGTACTTAAAACCCCCGAAATAAAAATAAACGACCCTCATGTATATGAAAACAAGATGCGGCAACATTATTCATTAATTTCGGTGAAACCATAGATTGTCACAGACGCAGAAACAAGTCGCAACATAAACAATGATTACTTAAACCACATGAACGAAAACTCTAGCCTAACACACCAATAGACTTAACGAACAACCATCACATTAACATTAATACATTCCATTCATTCCGTTAATATTACAATACTAAGCTAAAATAGAAAATCTGCGGTAAGCACTTCTCTGCATATACAACTTCCAAATTTCCAACCGCCGCCCTGGGATCAGAACTTTTAGACTATCAAACAGAACACACTATTATGAAAGTTCGCATCTCTACAAAACTATCTTAGATAACCAAACTTTCCCTCAGATACTTAAATAGAATCACAATAGAAGAAAGATTGTTTCGCCTTGTTTAATTGTCCAATCTCGAAGAAGGTCATGTTACTACAATGACGAGAAGCTCGCACAGGTATATGAAGTTTTAAATTGTTGTTTTATTGTGTAAAGCTCATTCCTTGTTCATTACTTCTTTATGTCTGCAATTCAAAAAAGGTTTAAATCATTCATTAATATACAGAAAGAGTGAAAATATAGCTTTCTAGAAAATTTTAATATATTATATAGTATATTATATAGTATATGATATATATTATATATATATACTAGTATATATTATTATATATATTTATATTATTATATATGTATATACTATATATATATATATATATATATATATATATAATATATAATATATTTAGTATATAGTTATAGTATCCTGCATAGGTTAATATGAGAGTTTGGAAATAATTGATACCAAGATTGTTGAAATATTGTACTTTATTAATTAACTTAGCAAAAACATATTGTTTTTAAAAGTTGGCTTAAATATGCAAAAATAGTCCTCTAAAAATCATGTGTTTAAGCATTTGTCTTATGGGACGTAATTTTTCAATTATCGTGACACTGAAACTGATACTTTTCATGAACAATGAAATGTTGAGAATGATCGGATAGTGAAGAAAAACATAAAAAGGTTTAAAATGAATCTAATTAAAGTTTAGTGGTGTCCAAAATTTCATGTATTTAAAGGCTTATTCTACTGCACTTAGATGCTTCTTGATTTTAGCGAATTTTTATTTCCCCTAAAGAGAGCACCCATTTTCCTTTATTTTATTCTTTCATTAATTATTTTTTTTTTAGAGGATATTATCCTTTGATTTTTATAAAATTCGGGGGGTGACACCCGCTGCACCACTATTACCAATACTATATTATATATATATATATATATTATATATATATATATTATATATACTATATAGTATATATATATTATATATATATATATATAATATATATATATATAATATATATATATATATATGATATCTGTTATTTATATTATATATATATATATATATATATATATTAGTATATATTATTATAATAATATATATATATATATATATATTTTAATATAATATTATATATATAATATATATATATAATATAATAATATATAATATATATAATAATATATATTATATATATATATATAAAAATTCTGTTTCTAAATAATGTGAATGCGTTGTTTTAAACTTTCTGGATTTTTTTTGTTTTCAGTTGTTACTATTTATTGTAAATATCGGTTTTAGCATTTTTAATCATTTACGTTTTTTAGTGAGTGAACCAACTTTAATTCTGATTTCAAGCTTTCGTTTTTTGTCTGTCTGTTTCTTGTCTGTTGTTTTTGTTGTTTGTGGTTGGTGTGTGGTGTGTGGATGGCAGTTGATGCAGACGCGGGCTTTCTCATCAGACTTACCAACATCATCGCTTACTCTCTAACTCTGCATCGTGGAACACCACCTAATCTAACTCTAACCCTAACCTTTTTGCTCCTGTCTGAGATCCCCAGTTAGCTAAGAATTCTTCCTCTAACTCGTTTAATATGAATGTATCTAACTATTATAACTTATTTCATAATTTCCGTCTAAAGGGTGGCGTATGTGCCTATGTTAAACATAAACACTCCTGTAACCACGTCTCGTGAATCTCGAATCTCCTAATTTTCGAATGTTGCTATGGCTTAAATCTTTCATCCTTCTACTAAATTAATCTTGTGCTTCTGCTACTGCTCCTTTAATGGAACATGTTTTCACGCTTATTTTTCGAATATCTTTACTTACTTACTGATCGAAGGAAGCTTATATCTTCTCATCCAATACTGAGGTCCTCTATTTAGGGGATTTCAATGTAACAATAACACTGAATTGGTTGGGGGTCCTCGTCATATCGCGATTTAAGGTGGGAGTGAGCGCCGAATCATTCAGCATTCTCGAACGACCTGGAGCAAGCTAAATTAAAAGATACCCACACACAATTCTCGGATTCGTCTATACTCAATTCTTGAACCAACACTTGATACTATGTTTCACCACTAGTTTCTCTCTATAAAAAATACACCACTTGCGCTCCTATCGGTAAATCTGAAAACAACCTTATATCATCTCTTAATTTTAATACTTCTCTCCAACAGCTCCATCCCCTGCCCTACTCGTTTTTTTCTGGCACTTTGACGGGCTGATTGGAGGGCTTGCGTCGCTTCTTTATACGCTAACTATTATTGGAATGACTGCTTTGTTCTGGTGACGCTCCGACTTCTGCCGATAAAGTGGGAGCTGTAGTCGTTGACGGGATGAGCAAGGTTCATTCGTTCTTCAACTAAATCTTTCTCGTCCTTATAATCCATGGTTCAATCGTGCGTGTTCTCTGGCCATTCAGGGCTAAAGAGAGTGAGTATCGGGAGTGGAAAAAATCTCGTTCTCACTATCAACTCTTTGCTAATCTTTCATTCTGCTAGAATATATCCGTTGAGGGATACTTTTCTTTCGAAATTGGGGAGCAATAGCCCGAGCTTTCAATCAAGACGAAAGTGCGGCTATACCTCCTTGGTTCTCCTCTACTGATACTTCTCTGGCCTCTTGCCAAAAACATCTCTACAACTTCTTGTTAAATCACATGCCTCTTTACTAGCTCTATTACTATTTCATCCTTTCCATATGAGTACTATAGGATGCGGAACTGGCAGATGCCAGATTCGCTCCAAATCTGGCAACCTAGTCATATTTTGGCACTTTTAGCATTTTTGGCTCTTTTCGTCTTACCAGATTATATATTTTTTTCCCGCTGAGTCCGATTTTGGGATCCCTGATCCCAAAATTTGAGGCTTCGAACCCGCGTTCGCCACAATTTCCCGCGTTTTACCACAATTTCCCGCGTTTTTCGAGATTTCAAGCGTTTTTAACGCTTGAATCATAAAATTAGTGGTTTTCGGGGCCGGGGAGGCATTTTTTGAGGTTCTGGAACCGGACAAACCAAGTCAGTTGCCGACATGACTAGGAATTTCGTAAGGTAGTTAAATTTTTACGCTTGAGACGTATAATTAGGGGTTCCTAAGGTCAGGATGGCATTTTTGAGGTCGGTGAGGCGTTTGGAGCAGGGAATCCAAGTCAAATGCCGACATGATTTGGATTTTCTCTAAAATCGTTAGATTTTGACGCTTCAGACATATAATTAGGGGTTTCTGAGGTCAGAAAAGTCGATTTTGAGGTCGGTGAGGCGTTTGGAGCAGGAAATCTATGTCAAATGCCGACATGACTTGAATTTTCTCTAAAATCGTTAGATTTTTACGTTTGAAAACCCAAATTATGGTTTCAAGGTCAGTAAGATCAATTTTGAGGTCAGGTTGACCGATATTTGAGTTTTTAGAAGGTTAGGAACAAGTCTTATAACCCACACTTTTCTTCTCCCCTCAATTTAGGGGAGTTCTAGTTGACGTATACACCTTAAATTTGCTAACCCATCTAGTGATGACATAACCGCATCGTAGATGAGGTTATGTATCCACGCACCCCCAGGAGGAGGGTGCTGGCCCTCCAAATAGGAAAATACTCGTAGATAAATGAAATTTAGCGAGTGCATAGAAGAGGATGAATGAATTAGAGTACGTATCTTGAGTTAAGTACCGGATCAAATGAGCCGGTGTGGTGCGGTGCAGTGCGGTGCAGTGCAGAGTTAGCAAATATAGTTGTTTAATAATACATGATTGATATCAA
>JABUQX010062022.1:0-68157 GCA_015478945.1 Trachelipus rathkii
TTATATACTTTATATATCATTATATATAATATAATTTAATATTAATATATATATATATATACTTAATATATATATATCTATATATATATTATATATATATATATATTTATTATATTTTTTTATATATATATATATATATACTTATATATATATAATATTTATATATATATATATATTATAGCTATATTTATTATATATTAATATATATATATATATATATATAATATATATAAATATATATTATATATATATGATATTAATATATTCATATATTATATATTTATATTATATATATATATATATATTAATATATTTATATTATTATATATTAGTATATATATCACTTAATATATTATATATAATATATATATATATATATATATATTATATCTATATATATACTATATATATATATTATATACTATATATATATAATAACTGCTAGTAATCTATGGCGAAAATGAATAAGGTAACGATGATCAATCGTTAGATTCTGTAAATATATGATCTTGATGCCTATCCCTGATTATTATTGTATATATATATATAAATATAATATTATATAATGTATTATATTATATAATAATATATATATTATATTATATTATATTATATTTATTTAATATATACTATTATTATTCTTTATTAATAAAATTTATTTATTATAATATACTATAAATATAATATTTAATATATTTAATATCCAGTAGGGTCGGTAAGACCTTACGTGTATTAATAGATATCGATGGAGCGACCGCTCTTCATTCTTTACAATTAGTATTGATCAATTTACTGAATTATAACAATTAATAACATCTATATTTTCGCTTAATATGATACTAATAATTTTATCCAATTGTTGAAAATTGGTTTAACTTAATCACGACAGATAACCGTATGATGATATTTGCTATAATTAAGTAGAATTTATATTAATTATATAATATTAGCGGCATTTTAGAGTTCCAGGTGCATAATATAAGTTTTTTTTTTATATATATTTATTTTTTATAAAATAAGAATTTCTTTTTCTTTTTCTTTTTGGGACATTCATTCTATACTACTAAGTATATCGCATATAGTTAATGTATAAAAATTCATACTCTGGCAGCATACAATGAATGAGGATATGTAAAATATATTAGTATTAGTGTTATTGGGGTAGATTAGCGTAATCGCTATTGTAAGTTTGTCTCAGTACATTATATTTAATTTTTTATTATTATTTAATTATATTATAAATTTATATATATTGAATAATTATTTAATATTAATTAATGGTATATATAATATATATACTAATATTATTATATATATTATATATTATATATATATATATATATATATAATATATATATCTATAATATATATATTTTATAATTATTTATTATTTATATATATGTAATATACTATATATATATATATATATATATATATATATATATATATATTTTCAGTGAGGTAGATTTTCGTTATGAATATATATTATACATCTAATTCTTGTTAATTTATTTTAATTCTACTCAGTGTTATAGCTCTGTAATATTAAGATGATATATATATGAGGAAGGTATGAAATTCGGTCATAATCATGTTTAAAAAGATAGATTGATATTAATAATAATAATTAAACATAAACATAGTAAAAATATTCACCCGTTTCAAGTTCTTTTGCTTGAAATAAAATTTTGGTTATCTTCCTTCTAATATCGTGTTTCCTCAGCAAAAGCTGGATGAGAATATCATCAGTAGATCAAGCAAGTAGAGATTTGCAAAGGAATTTACTGACTCTAGTACCTATTATTATTGGCTTCAACTCTTTTCTTTTCGCCATAATATATGTAAACGTAGATTTATGTATTTCCTTATTAATCTAAATATAAAATTTTCAAATTCAATTTTATGCTTAAATAATTTATTTATCTAATAACAAGCTGTGAGTGGACTACAATTAGATATATATATGGATATTAAAAACAGTTATGACTATATTTTCCTGAAAAAATTAATTATGAGTAATAATAAATATGATTGTTTGTGAGGTGATCATATTCGGCTATTAATGCTAGATATAAAATTAACTATAACGAATTTAAAAAAGCAGGCTGACTAGTATGGAGTGATGTGGAATATAATTATATCTCGGTCTTATATATATACTATATATATATATATAGGAGAGGTTTTTACTTCGTACCAAGAGCAATGACAGTCAGTCTATTTATCGAGTGACGCGAACTAATTTAAATATTTTATAGACATTATATCATTTCTCAAGTTGCATTTAAGACGCGTACTGTTCATATGTTTAGCCATTTTTATAAGTATTTGAAGTATACTATCAAATTAGGATTGTAAGGTATATATATATTAATATGATTGAAATAATTTTTTAAGAAAAGAGGAGCAAAGAGAATCTTAATACATATATTTGATAAATAATATACTTGGAAGATTTTTGAATGAAATTATAAGAAATTTGTTATACTAATTTTATAATAATCTAATATTAAATAGGCTATCCTATGTTATGAATACGCTGATAAGTTACTCTATGTAGAGTGAGAATAAGGAATTAAATCGTTATTCGGATACAATGGGGCGCAACATAGACTAATGCCCTGGTTAGCTTATATGGATAAGCTGCCTAAGATGGAAATGAACAAACATGTGTCGAAATGAAACTTGAAAGTGATAGGATGATATGTGATAGTTAATATGTGACTCACACACACATAACATATTATTTATAAAATGTTGCACTGTCAGATAAGAGCAGGTAAGGGTTTGTTTATTGTTTTTTTAACGCGTATAATAATATCGAAATCGATATGGGTAATATACTATTGCAGAATGCGTAAGGTGAGTGTAACATGTTCGCGGTATTGTCTTTATATTGGATTGTATTTAGAATACGTGGAACTAGGACATCTATACAGCAACTATATTTATATATATATATAAGGGTTTTGTGGTACAATTTGAATATATATTAATTTTATACAAGTACTGAGGATTATTTAGTAAAAGTATAGGTTATTTTAGATGTAGAAAAAAAATGTTAACGATATAATTATATTAGATATTGAATGTGAAATATAAATAGAGAGTGTTAGTAATGATAAAATGGGGGAAGCAGTATTAGAAATTCGAGTCTATAAGATATTAATATTAATAGATTAAGAAAGATGTGTATAAAAAGTAACTTGACAGAAGACTATTATTAAGTATGGCTGGCGTAATATAGGTATACAATCAGATCTCGTAACTATAAAAATAGGTGGAGCTCGGTTGATTTTTGAAAGATTTGGCTTTTAGTTGTTGGAGTATTAGAAATATGATAAAAAATATTATAAAAAAATGAGTATAAGAAAAATATTTATATTAAACAAATATAATTTACTATTAATTAATATATGAAGAATGATAAGGTGGTTTAAATTATATTGATAAAGGTAAAAAATAGGTATCATAATCCTAAGACAGTTAATCAATGATTAAAATTACTATTAAAAAGATGTTTCTGAAAATATATGTAATAAGTATTAGGTAGGAAATACGTATAACGTTTCCAGGTCGAGTATTATGATTTAACGGGTTTAACTAAAATAAAAAATAAAAAAGAAAAATCTTTTTACACAATTTACTGAAATAATCAAAAATGGAAATAATACAGGAGGGTCAATTAGAAATTAGTGAATAAGCGGAGAGAATAAATTACATGTCCAATCGGGATAATTGCAGAATGTAGGTCCGCACTCTCTTATAAATATAGTATCTAGCACACAGAAGTAAGTTCACTGGGATAGTAAAGATCGTGACTATCTCGTAATATATATTCTAATTTTACAGTTAATAAAATAAAGTAAGATATAAGGTAATATATAAAGCCAATAAATGCATAATAAGCATAATTAATAAGATAATTTTGCAAAGCTCTATTTACTGAACTAAAGGGGCCTTTAGGAGACCCTTAGGCCCATTCTCTTAGGTAGAACAACATACTATATAATGTGACTTAAAATTTAATTTATGAAACAGTCGATAAAGTGAAAATATATACCTCTTCTATATTAATTTAATTTTTAACCAGTATTATTCTTCTTGTCACATTCAAATACACATTATCCTGTTCTTTCATTAAATATTATTTATTATTTATTTATGTAATATCTTCAAGAATAGTGTCAGAGGCGAGATGATAGGTGTATAATATGAGTGAAATAAACTATCGATCCTTATTATTTTATATAATTTTTTGGGGGGAATTGTATCAAATATCATATATGATATTTGATTCTAGATAAGTTTGATATGATATTAATAGGAATATATTTTCATTATACGGATAATTAGTGTATTATTTTTTTTATTTATTCTACTAATATATTTATTCACTTATCCATATAATATACTAACAGTTGGTATTTTATGTTATAATTTATTCATAGAATATTATTATTATAGTATCTATTTTGAAACAATTTATAAATTTGTTAATTAATTATTTATAGTGGGGAATATAATAATATATTATATTATATAATGTTATTCTGTTATTCCATTGGTTAAGATTTAATTGGTTTTAATTCGGTTGTCTATTTTTTGTCTTTGTGGATATTCTGAATGATACGGGGTATACTATAAATCTGGTCGATCTTTCTCTCTCAGCTTTCTTGTATTTATCACCAACCTTATTTTTTTTATTATTTATTATTATCTAAATATAATATAATAAATATTTCCATATTCATCCATTCTCATATATCCTTCTTCAATGAGATCTACTTTGTGCATTATAGGTAGGTATTTACCTACTTTATGTCTTATTATGGTAGATGTATTTGACATGTGATTCTTATCTCGACTCTATTATGTTAGATATGGGAGATTAATTGTATGTGAGTATGGGTTTATTTGCTAATCTTATTCATATTTTGATTAATTAATCTTTATTTTAATTTTAGCTTTATTGATATTATTATTTATATATGTTATTTTTGGTGTGATATTTGTAATATAGATTGATGGATTAGCATTTATATCATATCTCTTTATTGTTAACTCTCTTACTATTATTTATTGTATGTTGATGAAAAATAATAATAATAACTTTTCCGAAGCCTAAGGGTGAATTAATATATATTTTTCTTTATCTGTATTGAAAGAATGTGTCGTGATATACGATAATATATTAGATTGGTCATTTCTTTTTTTGGCGATTCGAGGTTATAGAACTCTATCTGTTTATAATGAAGTTGAAGGTCCAGTCCATTTCAGAGGAATCAGAAAATTAACAACTTCATTTAACGCTTCTATTATTATTTTATACGTTTGTGAGGTGAAATACTTTATTGTTAATTTTATTTTTAATTTAATAATCTACATGACAAATATTCTAAACTCTATTAAATATGCCTTTTTATGCTGTAGTAATTTGATACACGTTCACAACGATATGCGAACTCAATTCTAGGTAAATTTAGTTTACTATGATTTTTTGTATGTGCTTTATATTGTAATTGTTTTAGTGAAATAACGTTATTAGAGTATTGGGAACACTTGAAGATTACTCATATTTAAAGTCTTTGTTCATGTGTTAATTGCAGATTAGAATCTTCCATATTATCTAAACTCCTTTCTCTATAAAATCACTCCAGACAATATATTTTTAGGAGAGCTTTAGTTCAAGTAATTAAAGCCGAGTAGATAATCCGAGTTTTCTGAGTTCAAAATTATACTCAAAACCAAAACCTAAAAGTTGATAATCCGAGTTTTTTGAGTTCGGATTTTTGATCCAGAAATAAAAAGTAGCCCAGAAACAAAAAGTTGATAATCCGAGTTTTTCTGAGCTCGGAACTTATCACCAAATTTCCTTACCCAGAAATTGGTCCGTGGAACAACTGACCACTGTTCTTTCTCGCAATTGTAAGTGGGGCAGGGAAAATATAGTTGTTTTTTATGATTCAAAAACTTATTCCTTCAACGAATCTAGAAAATCTTAAGACACTATTATTTGATTTATCCCATTATCTCTCACACTAATACTTCCAAGAGTTGTTAGGTGTTAACTTTGAAAATTCAATTTACGTATTATTAAGTATTTATAGCTTTTTCATATGTTAAATTATATTCTATATAGCTAATAATTAAAAACCGTTCAAGCTTATTTATCTATTACTATTTTTTCATATTGTTCTAATTTCTAATAGGTTTTATGGTAATATATGCTAAGTATACTAATCCTTGGCATAGGTTAGATATTAATGGAAAATTTATCTCTATAGTAGCTTAGTCTAAGAATGGGAAGCTTTTCTCATAGTTAAATATTGGGATAAACATCAAAATCGATGTTTGAAATGTCTCAATATGTATATGTAAAGCTATTATATATATATCTTCACCTTTTCAATCGATATGATTCATACTACAGCTTCACAACTAAATTATTATTTTATATTAGTATACATAATACCTAGAAAAGATTTAAGAATCATTCACGTAATTATTTATTGCATAAGGGTCTAGGATATTGTAAATATAATTACAGGAATAACTATAAATATTGTGACAATATCTAACATCATTATTAATCGCATGATTCTACTTCTTCTTATAGTCTATATATAATCATTGACTATTTTATTATAATAGAAACCAAATCACAGTTTATTAATCTTGGTTATATATAATGGTTTGTTAGTATTATGAATAACTATATACAAAACTTCACTTCATTCTCAATGATGATAATAGGGGATGGCTTAAACCAGACTCCTTTACAATACTTCCTTCCCATCTATTGAGTTTGATAGGCCTTATACACTAAATGTTTATTCATAATTTGTTCTTATGTGAAATGGTGGATGACTTATTTATTTACTATCAGACGATGTAATAGTATTATTGTATAGTAATATGCATTGAGTAGCCATAATATATAATAATCTTCTTATTATTTTCCTTATTTTCATTTATACAAACTTTCTTGCTCAATTTTCCTAAAACAATTTCATAAAAGAAATAAATTCTTATTAATAAATATAAACATAAATACTTTTGTAACACGTCTCGTGGAGTATAGTTTAATATCTTAAATTATCATTATTCATATAAGTTTATTTTAATTTAATTATGAAGAAATTAATAACAGAGATTTTTTCTCGTAGTACTATTTCTTGATCATATTTATTCACTCTTCTCACTTGATCTGGTTTAATCTTTATGCTATAGTGATACTCTTCTGGTTGAGATTACTACTCCTAATTGTGTGTACGGATTCATTGCTATCAGGTCAAGGTGGTGCGCAGGATCACAAATATCTATGTATGCTGTGCTAGATGGGTGCCATTATATTTGAGGATTTACAAAGTAGTACTCCTGGTGAATAGATTGTGACTATAAAGTAAGTGAAGTATTAAGTTATTCTTGCATTGTACTATAATTAATAGGGATAAGGTGAGTATAGCAGCTTCTATATTTTGAGCTATTATTTAACTCGTAAAGGTAGTTACATAATGCTGTTGATAATAGTTTGAATAACTAACCTTGTGAGCTAAACATATATAGCCGAGATAAAGGAAATGACATACGGATAAGGTTTTCTCTCTCATTTTCTTGGACGTATTGAATATATATTATCGCATTTCACGGGATGGATATTCCTACTGATAGGAAGACTGTGAGTCAGTTGAAGGCTCATGTTGGATTTACAATCAATGTGACCAGGAAGCTACATAACTCTATGGGTCTAGTGTTGACATAATATATGCCATATCGAGGATAATAGTTAGAGAATGAGGGTGATTTTATAAGGTTAGGAGCGTGATCTTGAAAGAGAATTTACATAAGGATAACATATAGAGGTAGTTCAAACTATAAACGACGTGGCGATTCTTTTCTCCATGAAGGCTTCTAAAACATCTATATTTGGGTTTGGGGGGCAAACAGAGAAAAACCATCTGGTAAAAGGGGCGCTAGTTTCATATATGTGTAAGCGATAGTTCTTATCTTAGTCATGAGTAACTCCATGATTAACGAGTAGGAGTTCGAAGAATCATATACCCAGCGGGAGACATCATATAACGTGTTCACTTGTTCAGCGATTTGTTGTGGAGTGGGGGAAACTTACGAGAATGTACACTCATCTCAACCTGCGGGCATTGTCGAATGGAGGTGGGCTGTGTCTCGGGGTAGTCTACACTTAGATTTGTTATTGGGTGAGCCCGACTGTCGTTCTTTCAATATCTATGATTGGAGATGGGTATGACTACTCTAACTTGCATGATCTCGTATTGTTTGGTTGCTCGATGGGGCTATGTACTGATTGGATTGGTGGGTGTATTTGATCAGCTCATACTCAATGCAGTGACAGCTGTATGGGTTCCTTCTGGCACGATGAACTGTTGGCTCCGCAAGTCTTTGGGCGAAAGTTCGTTTTCACGCATGTATAGGAGGAGAGATTGTCACCTGGCAATAGGCGTTCGGGGAGGAGATGATGCCCGTAGAACATGTCGCTACTGTGGGATCTTAGCAAAGCGATTTGGATAATTCTTTCCTTATTGGCAACCGCATATGGGTGCGTAACGTTTCTACCATCACTTAGGTGGCGCGAGCCTATCTCAGGGTCTGGGAATACGATGCTGTATATGGCGTGGGAATAGAGACTGTAGGTATGTTCTTTTCTTTTGTTCTAGCATATTTTATACGTCCATTCTTTGGCGGCCACGCGACGACGCCATTGTTGTCAATGACCAAATAATTATATACTTCACATCAGCAGTCATTAGTTCTTGGACTCTATTTGGACATGCTGACATGTGTTCTTCCATAGGGTCTCGAAGATATATCATTTCAGAATACAAACATGCCATTATTTTTATTTGTTCTAGTAGAATTTTTTTTTTACATTCTTATAGCAAATTAAAAATCTGCGTAAGCTGTATACTTATATATATAATATATATATATAATATATATATATATATATATATATAAATATATTATATATTATATATATATATATATATATATATATATATATACCTAAACAACTCCATAACGGCAGTTTGGATTTATAACGGGTTATATTTATCCAATAAAATTTACTACGAAAAATTTAATTTTTATCATTAGACTGTATGCATAAATTACAATTATTAATGGAGGAATTATATATTTTTACTCACAAAGCTGACGGTACATATAGGTTAGGTATCTATATTCTACACATCTCTAGTTTATTAGTGCTAGGTAACCAAATAAAAAACATAAATTTAAGCACAAACAAAATGATCTTTAAAGGGATAAAAAATGTATAAATAAAAATATTATGCAATTAATAAATTAAATAATATTGGTTAATACTCCTAAGAATAAAATAATAAATTTTTAATGTAATACATCTAAAATTATATATTTTATAATATCATAATTTTAGCTTTTAATTATGTATTAACCATCATACGTTTTTTAACTATATTCTAATTTGCACTCATAGCTATTCATTGTATTATATATTTTGTAGAATTAGACCTCATGTATTAGGTTAGTGTTGATAAAATCAGCTCGATATTTTATTTAGTAAATGTATATTATTATATGAATCTAACAAATCCTAAATAAATAAAGAAATAATTTACTTAGTAAATATTTCATGTAAAAGTAAATATTTTATCTTTCAAATTCATCAATAAATAACAATCAATTTATTATTAAAATAAGCATACCAAATAACATGTTTATGATATAATTCATGTAATCACATACTTTTATTATTTTTTCTAAATTTCTATATTATAAATTACAAGCTTACAAACTTATTTACAAACATTTAATCTTATAACTTTTCAAATTGTCTTTAATTTACTTTCGGACGGAGGGATATGAACAATAGAAATAGAAGTAGAAATTAAAGTGTAAGGGTTTATATGGAGGGTTAGGTGATAAAAGGAGTCAAGGTTATTTGGTATATCTACATAACAGGCTTTTCAGAAAGATCGCACTTCACAGTCATATTGAGGGATTAAATAGAATATTATTATAATATATAGTTGATAATACCGCATAACGGCATTTTAACATAACTATAGGTTCTTTAGCATGCTTTATTCACCCAATATGATATTAAACTGGTTTATCATAACTATTTGGTTAAATAGATAATCCGTGCAAGGAGATTTATAACTCCGTAAAAGCAGTGATGACCTCCGGGATGGGTAACTGGCCCGGAAGTTGTAAAAGTCTCAATCTTTTCGAAGTCTGTGTACCCTGTAGTTGATACTTCATTGGGTGTCTTTGTAGTTTCTTTGTTCAAGTGTAGCTTCTCGACCCTAAAATTGTCGAGGTCATATTGAAACATATAAGAAAGAGGAATCATATATATAAGCGATATGTCGCCTACTCTCTATGCATCTCGATTTGAATAAGTAACTACATCGGGTATAAATAGAACTCAAGGAAGACTTTATTCAGGAGGGGATATCCATCGTCCGAGATCTATGAGGATGCGAGAAAGAGCAACGGCGACTATATTTTTCAGACCTAGCGTATAGTAGATATGTGTCTTTACCGAAGTCAAACTCGTATGTTACCTCATGGTACGAGCCAATCGCGTAGACTCTCATCTATTAAGACTCATATTTGAGGGTTAGGTTATATTAGTGTGGACAATGTGGTCGGTGTAGTGAATAACCGTTACATAATAATATATATATATAGCTCGACGTAAGGAAAGGTTCAATCTCGACTTTACAGCTTTGTATTGATAGTGAGTCTTTTGAATCATGAGTTCTATACCATAGTTTATTACTGAGTCCATAATTGATAAGTTAATTGGATATGAACGCTATGGGTTATATATACGTTTCATTATAATTTCTTAGTATACCTTGGGAGATATAGAACGCGCCGAGCTCGTATATCTGGAGGCGTCTAACAATGTAATTCTAACGAGGCGATAATACTGTATATATATACTCACCGGACTATAGTTTAGGGACCCAACATTTTGGATTACAAGGAACTTTATTGTTCCTTTACAAAAGCTTGCTGGGACTACATACGGGAGTCATTTGATACTTCATATCCACCTCGACTCTGTGAATAGACAACGGCTTGCTGGATATATTTAGGGAAGTTGGTAATTATATATATTTGAACTATATATATATATTCTGTAGAAATTGACCATTCCGAGAAATTGATGTAAATGCTTCACGGTGGTTGACGGGATGTGGAATTACTAAGGGCTACTGCCCCTTTATATTTTTTCAAACCTAATAACTCGTGGAAATATGGACATTTTTATGTCCTAGGAACTCCACTTCCGTTCGGCAAAGTGTAGTTTTTCTTGGTTTTTCACTTATACCGTTGTTTTCTCCAAAGCTGTCCAAACACAATCCAGGTACAGGATGATTACATTACTGATACGTTTGTGACTTGAGATATGATGATATCTATAAAGGTACAATAGTTTAGTATCATAACAATTACCTTTGGAAGCCATCAGCAACCAGTATGCGATCTATCATGCCTTGCTGAAGGCTAGGTGGGGTCGTTTTTCACCCGCAAATAAGGCTTTATTGAGGGTAAATCGTTAACACTTGCTGCGAAACTCAGGGGTGGAGGAAGCCGTTTTCTCGAACCTTCAGGTATCTCCATTGCGACTTGATAGTAGGCACGGACTAGAAGTCACTGGTAGGAAAAGTAGAAGTTACTGTAACATGTTATAAATCTAATGTGATTTAAGTGGGTTTAATATGGGAAGAATTATGCCTGTTTTATGTGATGTTTATTTAACTTCTCTAATATAGTCAATACAAAAGTCTCAATTTAACGTCAGGGCTACAGTACTGGAATCACCGGGGCGAATAAGGGGCTTACTGGGACGGATATGATATTCTGCTTCAGCACTCTCACACATTGTTGTTCGAATTTCTCATCCTCAAAGGGCCCTGGAACCTACGAACGGGTAAATCTGACTGGGGGATTGCTCTCATACTTCGATATGGAGTGGGTCGATGTTAGGGAACTACCCCACATGATGGTCCACCAAATGCTGTAGAGCTGTCTGGTGTTGTAAACAAACTTTATTGAGAATTTGTTTCTGTTGGCCTGATGGGTATATCCTGACTGGAAGGATTCTTTAACTTATCTGGAGTCCAGATTTCGTCGTCCGGCGGGAATATCTTGGTGAATTTGTATTAAATCATAAACATTTTATTATTTGGGATTTATAATGGAGGACATCTTACTTCACTAAGAGAGAAATACTGGCTCCAATCATACGATGTTATTTTTTTCTAATGTATATTGTTGCTCATGATTATATTGAAAAGAGCTATTTGTTTCGAAGAAGTATAGAATCAATCTTACTGGGTATATAGGGATTTTAAATACTGCGTATCACTTACTATTTAATATATGATACTCATAATACGACTTGGGAATCAACAAGGTTAAAGAGGGGCTGTTTGAATAGAGGAACTTTTTCATACATTCCACACATTGAGCTAGTATAAGTGAGATCTAGGGTGTGAATGAATTGAGTATATTACCCATTGTTAGTAATGGAAATATAGAATAGGCTAAAGACATTTTAGTCTATACTAGTAAACATGTTTACTCTCGTTTAATGTAGTAGTTTCATAGAGACTACGTAAGCATCAAATTATTTCCTTCAGGCAAAAGCAACCAATACCATATATAAGTGGCACAGGCTATACTTTCTTCACAGGGAGTGCCAAATAAAGATAATATACAGGTTTTGACATACATAATTGTTTGTTAGAATAAGTATTTATAACTAGGTGGTTTGCAATAATACTGATAAGGGATCAACATATGATCTCTGAATGTCTCACATCCAAGGCCATGCTTATCTTTGATTAGAACGCTCACTGTTTCTCCGGTAGATATTTTCTCCAGGTGATTGTAAGTATTAGGTCACTCTCCAATTTCATTTTATGTATTTTTAGACGCTATATGACTAAATCTGAACTTGATTAGGTCTATATCTTAAAGGGTTCATTGTGTCAACCTTTATAATCTCCCCTAATTATAACTAGCATCATAAGAAGGCTATTTAAAGGGTCGATTGATTCTATTTTTGTTTTTGCTTGAGATAGCTGTCATTGTCTTTTGTTTCTCGGAAACAATTGTTTTCTCTTCACCGATTAGTTTTGTCGTATAATTATAAAGGTTAATGCGTTGGGATATAGTGTCTACTCGTCCATATGGGGTAATCTGGTAAAACTTGGTGTCTGTGAGTTGTAGTAGATTCAATCTCAGCTGGTGGCGCTATATTCTATCCACCGGAGGTGGAATTCGACTATTTTTCGTGGGTGAGAGCTATTAGGTTTTTAAATAACGGTTTAGTCGGAGGTTGTTTATCTCCTCAACATCCTTATAACTTTTACAGATTGGTGACCAGTTCTAATATTAACATGTTGTATTTGGTTTATTTATCAGTACACTATCTCTCTTTTTTGATGTACATTTAACGAATAATCTGGTCTGTGTACAGAAGAGGGTTAAGGACGCGCGATTTTGTGATTATTGACGTTCTTGGTAGGAGACGCTGGTTGCGCTAGTCTCTGATATGTGCAGCTATTCTAAGAGGAGCATAGACTTTTAATATTAAGCGATAAAACATATCTTTTATTTATTGTTGTATTTTATATTTCTAAGATAATTGGCTCTTTAAGAGTGTTGTAGATTTCTTGTACATATTGTTTCTCGTTATATATGATAAGTGTACTAGTAGTATTGTTGGTGATATATGTAGTTTAGTAATATATGAGCTATATATACGTATGCTAGAGCATTTTATTCTGGAGATGATAAGGTCTTATTGACAGAAAGGACATTTAACTATCTTGGGATTTTGGTATAGGATTATTTAGGGGAATTAATAATAGGAACAGACATTCAGGTCTTTGGATCCTTTTTTATTTCTTGCAATAGCTACAAGTAGCGAGTCGTCTGTGGTTAGCGGATATCGGTGGCATTATATGGGAGGTTCTTGTCGCGGTGTCATGCGGGGCAATATAAACCGCTCCCCTGGCGCATCAACAGAAATAATCTGTGGCAGATATGGGGATATGCCTGATTATCTTATTTATTTTATATTTACATAAAATAGCTATGGTCATATATTTATTATTTATTGTGGTTGGGGAGCTACATTATATAGTTCACCACGTATATTAGTATGAGAAGCATACCTAATCCAGATGGCTTTTCTATTTGACTAGCATTTTATATTATTTTAGGTTTTTGAAAGGGTAGGATATAAATATTTACTTCTTATGTTAGCTAGCGACTAGGCTTATTTTTTTCTTTTGTAGGGTACATCTGTCCAGTTTGTATAAATGGTGTCGATTTGAGATGAACTGTAATCTGTTTATGACTATAAGTATATATATATATGCATTCATGATATATATAATGTATTTTGATGGATTTCTTGGATTTTCTACCAACTTTCTTTCTTGCGGAAGATTGGGCTATTGAATTTGGGACTGGTATTTGTAGATTGGAGGCGAACACTCGTAGGAAACCATATTCCCTCAACTTTGGAATTAGTATATAATTTCGATTCACTATCTCTCGATTCTGTTCATTTTAATGTATACTATATACTAAATATATATATTTCACACATTTTTGCTCTATGTAAGGGGGAAGACTGCAAATAAAGCGGTGCGCAGGGGATTCAATATATGTTTCCTGCATATATCCATGATCTTTGTATGCTACTCTACTGGCAATAACGTTCATAAGCGCAGTGGATAACCTCTGATTGGTTCGTGACCTTTGTGTCTGTCGATCTATGCGGCTGTGTGAATTATGTACTGGTAAGCGATATATATCGTCTTTTTTTTTCTCACGGTTTGTGTTAAAAAATTACATAAGAAGCATCGTAGATACAGATGAAATAATCACGGTCGTTACTTGATTAACATCGATACTAAACTGAATGGAATTCCTCTACAGTTGCCTATAGACCTATTCTATCTATAGTATCACGCAATCAATTATGGTTGTAATTATATATTTGAGTTCTGAGTGTAGTGGAGTCGAACATATATAATTCTAAAGTTCACCAGGTATAATGTAGTAAGATTTGTTATCGGTATCCGTATTATATATAGGTGTATTTGTACCTGACTTGAGGGTACACTACTTATTTACTTTTGCGCTAATTATTCTTCATAAGAGTTTGAGTGATGTATGAAGTAAATCTGACATTCTTATAAATCTTTATTCATATTTTTTCTTCATTTGGGACCTGTTATCATACTCGTCCCGTTCCTTATAATATATTAGGATATCTATAGACATAGTAAAGTAGCAGTATGAATGAAATTCTTGGATATGGCTTAGGAAGCACATTCATTTGATTGATTCTTTTTGTGGTCAAGAAGAGTGGGTACAGCTTTTTCGTCTTGGGTAGGGGAATTTTGGATTGGGGTCCGATGAGGAAATGTGATGGGTCTTAAGCCATCAATCCTCATTGAATTTTACATATATTATTATAGTTTAAGGATTTTACGCTCTCATACTTATATTTAGATTTGGTCATTTTCAGGACTATATCATTTTTTATATTTTCTTCTTTAGTTTACATTTATATGTCTCTCTAAGCCCTCCGACATGTTTTTCATACTCTCTCGTGCTACTGTAAGCATATCCGGTTCGTAGAGTCCATTAATCTGATTTGCTATTCAGATTTTCTATGATGATCTGATTGAAGGTAAGACTGTGGTGGAAGAATACAGGTATAATCAGTCATTAACATATGTATTAATATATTAGGTCTCTAACAGTTATACTTTTGTAAGGTATGTGGCTTTTTACATGTTACTTTTTCGTGTTTAGAGTCTGCAACTTTGCATGCCTTGCTAAGATTAAATTCATAATGTTCCTTATATATAGTGTTTTCAGGAAACTAGACGTAAGACTTTGTGAGTTTATGGAATCGTCTTATTATATCTGCATATAGTTGGAATTAGCAGTATTTGATTAATAGTAATCGATAAGAATCTTTCTAGACGGAATGATACCAATCAATGGATGATAATTGATGTGTGAAGCTATAACTCACCGGCGCGATACGCTAGTCACTGAGACATTTACAGTGTCCTGTATGGTATATTAGCGCCAAAATAATTATTTATGTTAACGGAGGCGTGGATAATGAGAGATTATTGAAACTAGTAACTCGACATCATTTTGGTGTACTTTAGATCTCTTCAACAATGATTCGTCGAGTAGCTGATATAAAGAATTTCAACGAATAGGTTCAATTATTTTAATATATTACTACCCTGCGTGGGATTATGTAAAAATTGTACATTAGGTTAGACTAATAATTAAGTAACATATAAATATGATTATTAATTAGTAAGGGTATATACAATATTAAAGTATTCTGTTACCGTTGGGACTGGTTAACAGATGGTGCTATATTCTGGGATTTGGAGTACTGGGACATAAAGTCGTTTTATAGCTTCTTTGTTTATTACTATAAAGATTCAAACTCATCTACTACGGAAAGGAGCTTAGGCTAATGTGCATAAGGAGGATTCACTTGTCTGAGATGAGTTTTTGTTTTATGCCATAGTTCATAGAGGGAAAGTGTAAGTGGGGACTCTTTATGTATTAATTCTATTTTAAATTTGGCGAAATTAATTACCTTTATTCCTTGGGAATTATTGTTTAGATTATAGATTATAGATAGTTTATAGTTTTATTTTTAATTTAAGAGAGCAAAATCAACAAACATATAATAATCAAAATTTAGATATTTGGGTATATAATTTTTATTGTGTAGTCGTGAGTTGTGGTAGTGTGAATTTATTAATTGCCTATGGGTAATTCTTGTTTTATGGGATCCGATGGGGAAGGATCAGAAATTTAATATGATTTTATTCTTATTTCTTGTAAGCAGAGGCTGCCTCCTATGTCAAAGTATCTCTGTCCGTATTTTCGCCTCTCTGGTTCATTATTTATAATTATATTTGGTTATTTTAAATTTAGTATTGGGTATTGTTTTCATGTTTTAAGTTTGGATTGCTTTGTTTTTACTTTTATGGTGTAATATAATGATATCCTTAGATTTCGTTAAGAGTATGACGAGATTTCAGTGATTTATTGGGGTAGATTTTCATAGTTATGATGGATAATGGACTGGGGTTACATTATTTATATTTTAACCCGTTAGAACGTATACAAGAAACCCAGAAATTGTTTGTCAGGTTAGCTTATATAATGTTTTCTACAACTATATTCATCTGCTCTGCAGCTCTCAGATTGAAAATAATAAAGTTTAATGATTTCCTTTTACAGAAGCAAATAAAGTGTCAAAGTGAATATTATTTTGGTAAAAAGACCAGTGACTTGGAATACTCTTTTCAAGAATCTTGGCACTCAACGCATGGTTTCCAGTACCATATCTATGCCAACTATACCTGGTATAATTCGTTCCATATGGAATTTCGTTTGTAGGAGCTAATCATTGTAACATAAGCATTTGTACGCCAATGTTCTATTTTTCATGTAGTTAATTAACCGCTTTGTAGGAGAATGCAATATCGAGCGTGTTTCCAGAATGTGCAACAATTTCAATTATAGGACATCACTTCACTTTCGTCGACAGCTCATATCTAATCTTTAAACAATCACACACTCTGATATTCTATAAATCAGAGCAACCACGATTGCATAAGACGTTTTTTGGAAACTAATTTAGAAGCGTAAATAGGTACTGTTTAAAAACACCATATTTTTGCGATTCACTGTCAGTTATTTTGATCTCATATCTCCCTGCTGCACTTCTCGTCTTCTCTTTATTCTAAATAAATGTTAAATCCGAGATAGTTATTCATTATGTAACTCTGCCGTCCAGCATGATTACTTAACTGGCTTAGCATATCTAGTGTTCTGTGTGTAGTTGATCTAGTGTGCTTCTGACGTTTATAATAAGCACTTAATAAGGGTGTGCAATATGCAATGTCTTTAATGGCAAGCTTTCGATAAGGTTCTGAATTATGCTTATATAAAGGGTATATATAATATAATTAGATTTTTAAATTTCAACTAAATATATTTAATCACTATCATTATTTTAAGAGCAATTATTATATTATATATATATATATATATATATATATATATATTTATATTAATATAATGATATCTTTATATATATATATATTTATATATATATTTATTAATAATATATTATTTATAATATATATATAAATATATTATAATAACTCTTTGTGTTCTATAGGATAGTGATTATATTATATAGAAAAAGTATACGGTTGAATCGGATCGTATATTCTAAGATTACTGATATAAATTCTAGTGCAACTGATGATTATAATATATAATATATATATTATATTAATATTAATATATTATATATTTATATATATAATTATATATATAATTATATAATAATTTAATATATTATAATTTATATATATTTAATATATTATATATATATATTATATATAATGTTAATATTATATATATATAATATTATACTATAATATTAATCAGGGGCGACTCTGTATATTGGCTGTATATAGAGCGGTACCGGTCCTTACTTCATTAAGCGTATACTTTCTGAATTATAACTATATTAAAAAAAAAATGTTTTTTATATTCATTTATGATAAATATATTGTATGCAAATTTTAAAAATATTGTCTTTTATAAAGACAGAACCGTATGATGATTTAGCCTCTAGTAATGAATTATATTTTAAACATACCTTGAGGGGATTGTTCTTAGTTTTTTTTTTATATTTCTATTTTTAAAAGAAGTCGGGAGAGCGAGCAAAATCATTTTCGCTCCAGTTCGCACCTATATAATGTAAATATCAATACATCTGGCTAAGCAATACAGGAAAGAGGTTATGTTGTAAAAAATAATATTAGTTTGGGGTGGATTATATCGTAATTCGCCTTGTAATTGTTCGTACATTTATTATTTTTTATTTTTTAATATCATTATTATTATTTATTATTGTTTATTATCTTTTATTTATTAATATTAATATATATATTTATATATATATATATATATATTATATAATACTATATATTAATATATATTATATTATATATATATATATAGTATTAATATTATATATATAAATATATATAATATATTTCAGAATGTTGGAGATTTCAATTTAGCTATATGTCACTAATCTCCCTCAGAACTTTTTTCACATTCCTCAGAGGGATGCCTGGTATTAGATGAATATATTGGGAACTAATTTCAACTTTTAAAACAAGAGGATTATTACATCCGAACTGTAAACACTGGTTTTTGAACATAGAGAACTTGTCTAGATGTGCTTTGGAAAATATCGAAATGAAAGCAAACAACGAGGAATACGAGAGCAGGAGATTGCAAAGACTATTTGACTGATTTCGTATACAAAATGTATTTTAAGGCTGCACTCTTTTTTACTATAATTTTAGAGAAAATTCTTTCATAGCAATTTTTCTTTCTCACAATAATATTCATCATAAAGAAATGCAAGACTTAAATTTTTATAAAACAAGCTGTGAGTGACTACAATTAGAATTAGGAAATATTTAAAACGTATGACTCATAATGTAAAGTATTGGTGGAAATATTATGATAAGGTTTTGTGGGTGAGAAATATAGTTCTAAATGCTTCCAATATTATTGATCATGCTACTGCTTAGCAGCTTTTACGTGTCAGATGTTATAATTTCATCTGGTCTAAGGAGATTCTTTTGAGTTCCGTGAAAATTTAGTATTCAGCTCTTTCTTATCATGTTTGCGAGGCGTGACACTTTCAATTTTTATTAGATTCTTTATATTTCACCCTACAGTTGCATTTCAGGGATCAGTACTAACTGTTTCATCTTCTATTTGATTATGGTAAGTGGGTGTAACCTTTATTTTTAACAATTTAGGAGAACAAATTGTGGAGAATCTTGGATGTTTATTTTATAGCTATGTTGAATTCTTAAATCCTCCGAAGGTGAGTTTTCATATGAAATTCTTTTAAGTACATTAATATTATGAATTAATGGAATTGGATAATTTTTGAAGAATATTGAAAGTTTCTGTTTAAAATTTTATATCTATAATGAGCATCTGTTGAAGCTGAAGATCTCTTGTAGATTAAAAGAATTAGAAATGGTTATTCGGAATACATGGGCACTAGAACTGAATGCACTCGTTGCCTTTCAAACTGGAAAGAGATATTGTCCAATTCGTCTTTGGACAATCCTGGTGATTGAGTTATTTGCAAGTCAAAAAATATTACTTTAGTTTATAAATCTTTATTAATATCGCATTCACTTGGGGATCTTTTTTTTATTATTAATCGAATATTTGAAGTAGAATAATAATGCCAGATGAGGTCGGCGTCCTGTCTTATATTTCTCGCTGAACAGATCATCTGCCTTAGCTTTGTTTAATATGAAATTATAGTTAATAGTATAACAGATAAAATGGCTTTCCCTTTATCATAGTATATATATAAGTATTAAATATATGAATAATATATATATATAAGTATAATATATAATTGTAATAATATTAGTAATATTTATAATTAATAATATTACATTATTATATAATATAATATATAGATATTATATTAAATACTTATATACATATATATTAACCTATCTCATATAGAACTATATTGTGACTAGATTCGTCCCCATCCAGACCATTTCCACCAACTTTATGAGGTCTCCTAATCACAACTGGATCATGCAGTTCATCTTTTATTGATATATTATTTTATATTTAGGTGACTATAAATATAATAATATATATAAATAAAAAGAATAATATCTTTATTTATAATATATTATTACTATATATAACGTACTATAGATTATACTATCATCATGAAAAATCGTATATAGCTATATATATATATAATTATATATACTAAATAATAAATATCTCATAATAACACTAATGTCAGATACAATAACAATAAGATATATATCTTCGTCTTTATTCTTACGTATATATTTATCATTTAGCAATTTCAATTATATTATATTTCTATATAATATCATAACTTAAAGGAAAGATTGGATAATCGGGCGACCACCACCAATTAATTTCATTTGCTTTCGTACACGGAATGTACGCCAACTGGGATTATATATATATATTACTATCAACTCAGTATCTATAACTACATATAACTTAATACTACTCAATATATACACTCACAACTAAACACATATTATATTAATATATATACTTTAAATAATATTATTAATAAGAACATTATAATATATAGTAAATTATATATTCTAATTATATATTATTATATATCAGAGACAAAAAAATAATGTTTCTTTTATTAAAATTGTAATTAGTATCAGCAATTCTCGAACTAATCACACAGTATTTATAACCTAAGTTAATCTTATTAATTAACTATTTCAAAGTATATTTAATATTATGTTTAAAGTCGAAATACAAAAGTTGTCTAATTTTTTTTTATAACAAAAGGAGTGGAGAGTTTTTCTAGGAAACTATTTTTTCTTGATGTTCAAATAATAATAATAAAGAGCTATGTTGATTATTTATTTTTTTTGATGTATTACAAAATCCAGTTGCATCACTATATTGGCTAGAGGAATGGTTGTTGGCATAGATGGAATGTAATATCTTTAATCTTGTGGTTTGGTAGGGTGCTAGTCTAAACACCATTTCTTTTATTTATCTACTCAATATAAAATTCGTCACATCCGCAATTTCAACATCCTTTCAAGTATGTCAAACGGAAATATTTTTAAAATAGGCAATAAATACTGGTTCTAAATAAATGTACTTGTGTATATGTTGACTTTACAGTGAAAATCTATCAACAGCGAGCGATATTATAATACAATTAATACAAATGTGTGTTTGAAATTTTCTGATCGGGAGTTCGAAATTTCAGTTATTTAATATATACGACTCTTGAGTCTAAGTCAAAACTTTTCTAATTAAAATTAGTTTTGAAAAATTAATTATCCTAACCAATAAAAAGAGTTTAACTTAAAGCTACCATTAATTTTTAAGTACTTTTTGTAATATGATTTGGAAGTACATCTATAATGTTTATACCATCATGCGACTTTACTATCCATTTGAGCCTAAATCATATTTTTTTTATATATAGCTTTAATATTCTGTGATATATTATCCACAGTTCACATAATCATGCTCAAAATATAGTTTTCCCACTGGCCAATATGTCTTGCTGACTTAGATTGAATGTAGCTGATTATAAATTTCCCTTAGTAGAGAAGAGGGTTCGGCTCACATGACAGGTCTCCCAATTTAATCAGGTAAAACATATTGCTTGCAATTCTGAGTGAGTTGTCTCAGAATGAGACTAGTTTGATTTGCAGGATGGCAGTTAGTTAGTGCCTTCTGAAAGGTGATGGTATGATCATACTGTTACCATAGTAATAGTGCATCTCTACCATTTATGTTTCAGCTTCATTTGCTGATGCATTGAGAATAATATTCTTTAATTTGATTCAAATATGAATTTATTTTTATATCATTGAAAGCTTGTATATATGCCTTGAAATTAAGATACTTTTTAGCATTAAATTTTCTTAGTATTAGCATACTTTTAAGAGTTTTCCGTACATATATTTTAGTTATGCTCAAGCAGAATATTTTTGAATTCCTCTTCTGTGAGAACTTCGGGGTAAACCTTTTCACTTTCATAAACACATCTTAGATAAAAACTAAACCTTTTGAAGCTATCAGAAGAAAATGTAGACCATTAGACATTCGTCAGATTTTTGAAGAAGTCTGTTTGCGCATCTGGAACTCTGAGCTGGGACAATTTGGAAAATGCCTGTACCAGAATAAACAAATTCCAAAAATGCAACCCAATTCCTACTTCTGACCCCAAATTACATATCGCACATCCCAATTTTTTATATCGCAATTTTGGATAATCTTGTAATATCAGCATTGGTGAGAAGGTTTTTATATCAAAAAGAAATTATAGTATCATTCCTTGCAATTTGTTCATAGGCCCGAACAGCTTAATTGGTCCATATGAAAGATAAAAGATGTGTAAACATCTTTACAAGGAACATATCTCGAACACGAGAATGTAAGATTAATTAAAATCAGATTAGATTTTATTGAGTTGGGAAATAAGTTGGGTGCCACATAAATAGGATGGCCCATAAAAAAATCATGGATTTTTTTTTCTAGTTTTTCCGTAGTCTCCAAAAATTAGCAATAGACGGCTAGTACTTGTTCGCAGTCCACAATTTAAAATATTTACATCTCGTTGGTCAAATACTCGCAATGTTTTACCCTACTTGTTCTACTGTTCAGTAAATAGAAGCGTCGTTCAACATTAAGTACTTCTGGAAATCCACTTTTAGAATACCATTGGAATGAAAGAACTTACTGACTTGCCCTCTCTACATACATCAAAATAGTCTGACATAAAACTGAGAGATGTTATCTTGGACTTTGCTCACTCTCTATGCCGGCATAATATGAACAATTAGGGCAAAGTGATCTTAACTGTAGTTAGTAGAAGATTAGTTCCTATTATTTTATCCTTAGGATGTATTTAATATTGGCCTTCCAACTATAAGTATATATACCTATATATAATATATATTAATATTATATATATTATAATATTATATTATAATAGTTGTATTATAATATAATATAACACATCTAGTACAATTAATATATACTATATATATATATATTTAGGTATGAAACTATACTTATAGCAGAAACATTTTTCCCTGAAATCAAACCTGTGTGGACCCTTGACCCAAGTGTGAGCGGGGGGTCTACATAAAGGTCTCGTGTCAAGGTACTTGATATGCCTTATTTGGGAAGACAGTAATCTTTCTGATGTTAAATTGATGGTATTTCCTTTTAGCTCACTTCGTAGGTCTATGGTAACATGCTTGCTTTACAACAGCGAGGGTTTGGGTTCGACCCAGGGGGGAAGGATTATCCTTATCATATCACAAACTATGAGTTGGTGTTAGCATTCTAATTGTTACTGAATATATATTATATATATATATTATAAATATATATATATATATTAATATTAATATATGGATATTATATTATATGTATATATATATATATATAATATATATATATATTATTATTTAATATTTAATTACAATTAAACGATGTATAAAATTGCATAAACTCATATACCCGCTACAAATCAAAAAACTACAACACGTTACTAATAGAACAATTAATACAATATACAAAAAATGGTCACTTAATTTCTCTCTTTTCTCTTTTTGCCAAAAGAAGTGGCGCTTTTTTAATATTCGAAGGCAACATCTATACTGCAAGAATTTTCCTCAAACAAGCTATTCTGCACCGAACTGGTCCGCTAACAGATGTGTTCATCTAGATATCAGCGCACACTAATCCATTCAAAAATAGTGTAATAAGTTTCCCATGCCAAAACCATTGCGGTAATGTATAATGAACCCCCAAATTTATGGGAAAGAGTTCGTGCTGGAAATTATATAATATATATATAATTAAGATTTTTTTTTATATATATACTATATATATATATATATAATATATATAATATATAATGTTTTACGACTCAATATATATAGTATAGATAATATATATATATATATGTATGCACTATATATATAATTATATATAATAATATTATATAATACATTTATATATAATATATATATAATATATATATATATATATATATATATATATATTATAGATTTTAAATTTTATTCAATTACTTACTATAATATATTTAATTAGTATAAAATTTAAACTTTTTATACCATTTTAGGTTATCCTGTTTGAATTTCCCTATTTTAATTCTTTATCAATTATTAATTCCAATTCTTATTAATCCATTTCAAAAATCATTCATACCAACAAATAGTAATATTACACAAAAATTTAAAATACGGTAACTTAATTTTTAGCTGCGAATATAGTATTAGTTAATATAATCCTGCATATATATAATATATATATACTTATAAATCATAGTATATATATTACTATAAGTATTCAGGTATATATATATATATATAATAAATATATATATATTATATATATAATATAATATATAATATTAATATTTTATTAATGAGATACAGATTTAACATAAACAGATACTGATAAATAGTACGATTAATATATATAGTAATTATTAGTAATAAAATAATAGATATAAAATAATTATTTCATATTAATATAGTAAATTTAATCTAACATGAAATATATATTATATATATTAAATAATATATATAAATATATATTATATATATATTATTATATATAATAAATATATATTGTATAGATATATAATATATACTATATATTTAATATACCGTACATATTAATATATAATTATTAGATTATTATATTATATAATATACAGATATGTATTATTGTTGTTATTATATAGTTATATATATATATATATATATAATTATAGATATACATAGTAGATACTATAAGATATTTATCACTAAGTATTATATTATATATACTATTAATCGCTTATAAATATATAAATTTATGTATAGTCATATCACGATATTAAGTTATATAATAATATTATATATATATACGTATATATGTATATATATACGTAATATATTATATATTATAATATATATATATATATAAAACTGTAAAATTATATACTGAATGAATACAAGATTTATTAAGATATAAACTACCATATATATCGTATGATTGGATGGTAATATATATAATTAGTAGAATTTAGTTTAATAGTGACGGAAACCCATCCTGGCTATACTAGGTGTCATGTTGTCCATACCTTACAAGTTGTAGTATATGTTTAACATATATCTATCAAGACATGTATCATATCATTGCGATTTTTTTTCTTCCTTATATATATATCCAATATATATATCCAATATATTATATATATTATATTATATATATATATATATATTATATATATATATATAATATACTATAATATATGTATATAATATATTATATTATATTATATATATATATATATATATATATATAATATATAATTATATCCCAATAATTTGACTAGACCCTCTTGAAAAAGGTAAAAATCATAAAAATTTTACAAATCTGTGTTACACACAATATCTCATAAATGCGATGTGATATTGCAAAAACCGATTACATTTTTGGAAATCAGCACATCAATAATCAATGCGAAACCCGTCCAAGAAATTTCATGTGTTTATCAGTGTTATATACAAAGTAATAACACAAAAAGTAAATAACTATTTCTGTCAAGGCGGAGACCGAACGAATAAAATAATAAATGAAATTGAGAAGAGGGCGGTAAAGATGTTTAAGACGTACTTCATTGAATTAGCTGCTAGGGGGTGAGAGAAGTGACGGAACGTGGTAGCAGTTCTCCATTTTCAGGGGATAATCTATATGTCTTGTGGCTTCATAAATATTTCTCGCTGTTCTAAATATTCTTTCACTTTCGACGGTGGAGCTGAGAGGAGCTGAAAGGTTTTTTATTGCTAGTTTTTTCAAATTTGCATAAACATTAACGATTAATTTTCACCAATTGAAGGGAATATCATTGTTTTCACTGTGGTCAAAGTTTAGGCAAACTTATAATATTTGTTTAGTTTCTTGATATGTAATTCGCGTATGTAGCTTTTACTTTTATGGTACAATAATTACATCGTCAGAAGAAATGGGACTTCCTTTCCGGCCCACTCTTTTCTGTATGACGATTTAGATGCCACAATTTCTTTAAAACAATCCGTTAAGAAGTGAAAATGGACCCTTCAGGCTTCACTTTCCCCCACATACGGTGATTCATCGTTCGGCAGAAGGTCAGGAGCTAAATTGCATGCGATTTCTTTCCCTGCCTCAGACGCCAATTTTACTGATTCATCTATTCATGTTTGAAAAGATAGCGTGGAATCGCGAGATCTAAGAAATGTAGCTGACACACAGAAGATTGTAGTCCATAGAACTTAGATTAGTCTTTTTTCTAGATTTTTAAGCTCTTCAAACGAGGTGTAATTATTCCAGCTGAAGCTTTGGCTTTTAATTGCCTTTATTTAAAAAATAGATTTATTGCTAAAGTGGAAGGGATCACTGGGCGACTGCGACTCATCTGTAAGCGTGGGGGGTGGGGAGTGATGTTGTCGATGGCCCAGTATAATGCGAATGAATTTGCACTGAAATCAGTCAACATTTTCTGATTCACATGCCGATGTGAGGAACATTTTGTTTCAAACAATATTTAAGCACAATACGCAGCTGGGTAGAACGCTTGAATTAATTTTATGCTGTTGACATTCAGCTGTATCTGTAGAGTTTAAACTGCAGCTTGCCGTGGGTCTGGGGTGGGAAAATGAGAGGATATGATTTCTGCTAAGTAGAATAAAAATATCTTTTACAGACTTTCTGACATTAACTATTGAATCGTGAATGCCCATAGTTGACAACATGTGAACTAAATAAAACATGAAAATAATAGAATAGACAAAGCCACAAATCTCCCTTATACCACTACCATGGGTTTGGTCCATTATGCCCGTATCACATTAAATAAATTCTATTTTTTGGAATATTGAAAAATGTCAAAGGCCCTATAGGATCTGACCAAGTGACTAAAGATTTTATGCCATATTGGGTTCAAAATCTGGCTATATTTTTATTTTTTTGGAAATAAGTTTCTGAAATTTCAATTTTAAATTGAAGAATAACATTCCCTTATGTTGACGTAATTTATTGTTTATTAAGCTCAATATTCGGCCCGAATAGTTCGGCAAAAAAGCCGATACGAATTATTCGCGTATTTTGGCCGAATAGCCCAATACCGAATACTTATCGAATATTCGGTAATCCCAAATATTATATAAATTAAATATATCTCTATATATATAAAAGGCTTTATATTAAAGTACAACATTGTTCGTGTCATATCTAGATATAAATTATATAGATATATATATATATATATATATATTATATATATATATTATATATAAATATATATTTTCAATACACTATGGTAATTAAAAATGTTTCCAATACTAAGACAGTTTGACAGGGAGAACAGTCTAATGTTTAATAAAAGCATAGTATAAATTAAATACCTCCCTCTCCTCCCTCCCACCTCACTCCCACGCGCTCTCCTCCCTACTCTCGTCAACACACTCCCTGTTCGTGTCATTCTGATATAAATTATGGAAATTACATGCTGCACCTTTGAAACAATCTGTACTCAATGCTTGGGTTATTATGCAAAATCTATAGTAATGTGAATTGGGGAGCTGATAGAGGTGATCTTTTGCAATTTTGTATTTTGGTTTATAAGGGCGAGACTAGGTTATGGTTGTTACATATATGCTACTGCTGCTGAGATTCACTTGCAATCTCTTAATAGAATTCAGCATAGAACTCTGAGATATGCAATTAATGCTTTAAGGCAGCGTTTCTCAACCGGGGGTTCCCGACCCCCAAGGGGGGCGCGAGCGGATACATGGGGGGTCGCAGTGGGTCACAAAAAATAAAATATTTAATAATACAAAGGTACCTCTTTTATTAATAAATTATAAACAAATATGAAATAGTTCCTAATCTTCCATTTAAGTGTTAGTTCGAAAAATTACATACACCAAATTCAAAACCATAAGATAGTAATTAAGGAATTGACAATATAGATCCCTTATTTCTATATATATATATATATTATATATATATATATTATTTTAATTTATTTTTTTATTTATTAATATAGTAATAAATAATATATATATATATATATATATTATATTATATATTTATATGTTATAATTATGATTATATTAAATGGGTGAGTGGTAGGGCCTTAGAGGTTACTAACTTTATGCGTTTTGGCTTTTGGGGGGTCGCGAGGCTTTAAAGGTTGAAAAACGCTACTTTAAGGTGTACTATTGTACATGACTTGGAAGTGGATTGGCAAGCCCGGACCAGAGCAACCTTTAAAAAGATGTTTGCTCCATCTAGGTGGGAAGCAAAAGATTGGATATGTGTCACCGGATAGCGGTCCGGTGTTGTAGAATCATTAAGAGTCCTAAAATCGCCACAGGGTCTCCAGTCGCCTGTGATTCTTTTGGGACCATGTGTAGTGGTAGGGGCGAAGACCAGCTGCTCTTGAAGGGACGCACTATCCCCAATTCCAGCATATGCTCAAACTCAGCTTTTGCTGCTTTGAGCTTCTCCGGTGTGAGACGTCGAGCACTGGCGAAGGTGGAGAACTGAATGCTGGGGGGGGGGAGAAGTGGAATAGCAGAGGAGCAAAAGAGAGGGAAATTCCTTCTTCAGGAGGGTGAATGGATGAGAAGAAGTTGGTGGAGCTGCAATGGCGGAAATGTTTCCGATTACAAAATAATTTAGCCATGGTCTCCTTGCATCCCCTAGAAATAAGTTCTGTGACTGTAAGTGAACTTCAACAGCGTAAGTTTTCACAGTTGTTTCTCCATGGAGAAAAGTTAGCAGTAAAGAAAAGAGGCGTTGTAACACGCCTTGATTATTCAAAACAGTCTGCAGCCAGGAATAAGCGAACAAAAGAAGTATATTCGTAGCTTTAATTCTTAACGGTTCAAAGGGAAAAGATGAATTTGCGTCTGTGAAATAAAAAAGTGCACTGTTTTGCTTCCCGTGTTTACTGTTTGGAGGTGATGTAACGTGGACAGCTAAAAGACGGTTTTAGAAAATATAAGCAAAAATGAAAGAAAAAACAAAACATGGTGGTCAAGGAGAACGGTTGAAAAATATGGTTTTCGACTGTCGACTGGTTAGAGGAATGGCAGGAATAGTTAAGGAGAAACTTTAGTGAGGCATACAGACTTTCAATCAATGAGAATAGCATAAAGGTTAAAAGAACCATGAAATTTTATCCAAAATAATTAACTGTATTTTCTTTCCTGGAAACTTGTTAAACTCCCTTACGGGGACATGATGAAAAAGACAAATCAGTAAATCCAGGGGTATTTATAGGATTAATAAACTTTTCATCTAAATTAGATCTAGATTTGAAGAATCACTTAGAAACCGATACGGTCTTCAAAGGTGTTTCTAAGGTCATTCAGAGGGAGATAATTTACTATCTGCCACAAATATGACATGAAGGGATAAGGACAGAAATTAGAGAAGCTTCCTTTGTAGCCGTCATGGCTGATGACATAACAGATGTTTCGGAACACACTCAAATGGTTATTGTTCTACTGAGCGTGTTGAATGGAAAAATATTTTAGATCTTTTTGGGATTCCTTATTCCAAAAAATCAAACTTCAGATGGTATATCAAAGCGATAATAGTTAGATACGTTAATTTGAGAAGTATCATAATCCTTCAAGGAAATGGACAAAAACTGATAGTTAAGATTTTTGATGGGGCAACTTAATAATGAGAAATGCAGCAAATTTTACAAGGAACGCAAGAATAATTTTTTATCTAACTTGGCATTCCGACATTCTTACTCTCGAAAGAGTCTCCACAGCAGACGTTGATGAATCCGATGTCTCTAATAAGAAGCATATGGCGTAGTGATTCCGAAACGTCCCAGTCCTCTAAAAGGTGAAACTTTAACATAAGGACCGTAAATAAAATTTATGAAAATTTGCAAACTTTAAAAATCTGCCTTGCTGAAATTTAGTCAGTTCATCATAATGCTACATCAATAACCAATGGTATAGCATAAAGCCAACCAAGGTGATTGATTAAAAATACTGTTAATGGATGAATATCTTTCATGTTAATATTGTGACGGTAGCTATGTTCATTCAGATTACACAGAGGAAGGAGCCGTCTCTGACATTCTCTCTAGTTGTTGTAACTGCTAATTTGGAAACTCACAATAATGCTCAATCTACGAGTTAAATTAGATGTGTAAAGTTCTAATATAAATGATAACATATTGATGTATATAGCGGAATTATATCTCTCAAGGTCATGTTATCCATAGTAGAATTTAAGTAAACTGTTCCCAGTCTGTCTGAAAGGTAACATTCAATAGACGAGCTCACATTAGTGCATGACTTACTTACCCGGTGACTCCTGATTATGCTGAGACTACTCGTGTTAGTGTGTCTGCATATAAAATCTATAATGTCAATAACTCGATCAAAATCTCATCTACGTTCAACTAACCTAACAATCCACCTTGTCCCGGCCGGTGTTCTCCCGTATAGCACACATGTCTCACTCATCCATGCTCATCCGACGAATAGGTTGCCTCAAGGATACACCTAATCATAACACTTACAGCACATATGTTAATACGATAGCATCTTACTCTAATCTTGACGTCTTTTAACTAGAACTACAGTGATAATCTGCCTTACGAAACGATAGCTATGGTATACTGTACCACTGTAAGCAGGACATCCCGACAATATAATGATATGGACAAAATTAAGGCTATAATAACTGAACTTGAAGTTCTATAAAGAAATTCTAGTTCATAGAGTCCGATATGTAAGCAATGAATATGACAATACTTAATTTGAGCTGCTGAAACTTTTCTTGGAAAAAAGTATTACTAGTAATGAATTTTCTATAGTTACTGGTGAGAATGTACAAAACTATGATGTCAAAAATACCTGTGTATTGACAATTTCCACGATGTCGTTTATTGGTAATCGGTTGAAACGTTTGAATTTTCCAACACTGAAAAAAAGTTTGGTATTAGTATTCTTAAGAGGAAACACTATGAATTCTTACAAAAGACTAAATGCTACTTGCGCTTTCCAGAGATCAAGCAGAAAAGAGTCATTAATCTTTTTCGCGTCAAGTAAACAAGAGCACCTATAATGATGGACTAATCCTCTGTTTTAAAATGAATCGCATTGACAAGTCTTGAAACTGTATATTAACAATGTTTTGGTTATTTAGTAAGTAAAATTATATATTAACCTCAACCGACAAATTGTGACAATCATTTATCAAGACAACCTCCTATAAATCTTTTCTACCAATCCTCTCAAACTCTCTTCAGATTCACGCTCACACATAACAACAACATAACGAAAAGTGAAAAATGGCGGATGATGCTGCATCAACCGCCGCTAGCCACAGTCTTACTGCGGTAATGACATCTCGCACATTATTAAAGGATTCAGCAGCATTCAGCGACATCCACGCGCTTGTCTCACATGCGGATGTTGCGCGATGTTTATTTTGCTATATATTTAGATTAAAGAATTATTATTATAATAAAATATAAACTTTTAAGATTAGTATATCATGAATAAAAAGAATTATGAAAATAATGAAATGTAGATATTTGAAGGAGCAATTTCCTCAAAATACTCAGGCTTGATTTACGATATCTTAATTGTTTATATCATATAAAGACATTTCAATCATCGCTGTTGAGATATAGTTAACATACTTCATAATGATTAGAAAAGAAGTATTAGCTCAATATAAAGAACCTACTTGCTTCAGTACGCCAGTAAGTAATCCATAAGTAATCCATTCTTTAAATTAGTGACGGAATTATGATATCACATAAGAGAATTAGTCTAGTATAAGTACAATAGAATTGTTGGAAACTTAACGTAATACAGAAATATACATTAACCAAAAAAAAAATCTAAGCGCCTCTACATTAGTTTGGAATAGTAGTAAATACCAAAAGATAAATCCTCAACGAAAGAAAGATGCCAAATTAACAATACATTAAACAATAAAAAATAAGAAATGAAGGAATATAATAAAGAAAGAATGAAAGATGTATAATTAAACTAGAGCCTTAGAAATAACTGTTTGAGGTATCGTAAAGTGATATAATTAAATGACCTTCCGTACTATTGCAACTATCTTTAGTATCTATAGCCGTATAAATAATGATATATATAATAAAATTAAGTGTATTTTTATTTTTTGTAACAAATATTTAGAACATAGTTAAATATCGGTTATACTTAATTATGTATTGCAGTTGTAAACAAACTTTACTCCAAACAGTCTATTATATTTTATAATTATATCTGACTACACCTATTAATATAATAATTAATATATATATACTATATTATATATATATATAATATATATATTAAATATCACTATTATAATAATATAAATATTCATAAATAATCTTAATTTTTTTTAAACTCGCTGACAGAAAAAACATTAAGACTCACAAACATTTTATTATAAATACAATCAGTAAGCTTCTTGGAATGATTATTCTAAACTAATCATAGAGGTATATACTCACTCGAGGATAGTTAGTAATTGATAAGAAATATACAACGCATTACCAAAATTGAATATGTACGTGCAATGTATTTGAAATATAATTTACAACCTAATATAAGAAGAGAGTAGGATATACTCATAGTTTAAAGTGAGTAGATTTGCCAGATACTATTAGTGGAGTAAAAAGCGATTAGACAAACGTTTATTAGATGATGTGACGGTCATCAACGGCTGTTGAAAGTTCCAAGAAGGCGATATTAGGAGAGTAGACTGGTCAATGATATCCTAGTTACGCTCCTTCTTATATAATTATTTATGTCCAAGAATTGCAGGTACAGAGGTAGTGAAAAAGTTATAGCTAAGTGTGCAGAGGGTGATTATAGGTACTTTCTCTTAGTTTACATTAAAAAATTGATGTGACGTTGCTAGATAGCCGGAGAACAGGATGATAATCGTTGATTTTTGGGTCACACGCACAGCGTCTATATTATATGTGAAGAAGGAATCTAAATTTTGGGGAAAGAGAATAAGGTGTCGTTAATGAGTAAGACGGAGGGGATGGTGTAGGATACAAATTTGTACATAGTGAAACAAATGATCATATGGGATAATGAGGGAGTAGAGTAAGATTAGAAATTGTTAATTTAGGAGTATTATGGATTTGCAAAACAAGTGTTGGTATAAAGATATATAAGGAATGGCATGGTGTTGTTATGCTGTGTGATTACTCGAATTGGTTTAAGCGTTGTCTGGAAGTGGAGAGATCAAAATGTTAGTGAGTGGACGAATATAAAGCAGTAAGTGTGTGGATGGGGAGATAGATAGAGTCGAAAGTGATTATTTTAATAATTAATGAGCGGAGTGGTACAATAGTGGATGAGAGTGTCTTTCCTTTGTGCCAATCAGTCCTAATCTGCTGATATACCTCGTGGTAGACTGAGGTTAGAAAAGAATTAGAGGTAAGTCGAAGTTTCATAGAGGGATAAGAAGTTACATTGTAGATCGCTAAAGAGACTGAGATGAAATATGAGATGGGAGGTAGAGATTACCTTACCTATTATTTTGGGATATTTATCATTGAAGAAGTTCTGAAAATCTGAAGAGATTTTGAGAGGACTAGTAGAGAGAATTGGTAGGGTTAATAATAATAAAAAAAGGGTTTTGAAATTAAAAGTAATAAGAAGTAAGTTTTATGGAGTTGTTAAGTAGAGAACAGACACTCAGTGTAGAGTAGGCCTATAAAAATAATAGTTAGATTTAGAGCTAGCATGTGAGTAATAAGTGTATAATTATTAAATAATTTAGTAAAGTATATATGTTTATATGAAAAGGGAGACGGATAATGTGCACTAAGTAGTATAGTAAGGAGAATAATTAGGTGAATGGCACTTAAAGGTGTGACTGGTGTCTATGATTTAAAATCGTTGTGTACTAGAATGTAAAGGGTACCATAAGTGTTGAGTTATGCGCTAGGGTCTTATTAAACTGAAGGTTATGTTGTTACTTATAATATGTGGTTAATATGTATGGTATTGGAGTAATAATAAGAGGTATTATGATCACTAAATTACAATGTGTTCAAGATGGTGAGAAACTTTAGATGGCGTGTATAGGTATGTGAATAAGAAATGAAAAAATATGAGGAATGAACGTAATGTAGAGAGTTTGTATTGTGAGTGTGTGAGATTGGGGTATATAATTAGTGATTTAGAATGAAATGCATGTATGATCATATTTGTGGAGATGGTAAAGGAAATGTAGTTTTTAATTCTCAAAAAAATCTCGAGGATATATAGTTGTAAGTGTTATTGGGAATCGACCGGATGGGAGACAAGAAAAAGTATGAATGAGTGAGGAACATGAATACAAATAGGAAGATGAAGAATATGTGAGTTTTGCAGAAGGCGTAAGAAAGAAAGGTGCATATACAGGATTAGAATAGGTGTGGTTATTGAGTAGTAGGATGTATGTAGTTGGTAGCCTCACCTGGGCATTAGGAGAATGGAACCTACTCACAATTGAGAGACTGAGAGAGTCATTATAAGTTTTTAGAGGTCAATTACAGCAGATCCCGGTGAAGATATCTAAGTGAGTGTGAATTTTAATACGGACACATTGAATCGAGTTCTTTTACACACTAATATGGGTATATATTATAATAGGATCGGTTAAAGGCTGGGGTACTATTTTCTATCTACTTATCAATATTCTTACTAAACACTTAAATTTTATTTCATTTGTAATCGTATAAAATTTAATTTAAGTTATATTATTATATCATACACCTTGCCTTTAAATTTAATGATACATTCTCTAAATCTCTTATAATCAGTATCATTTGACCTATATCACACTTCAATATATTAATAACCTATATTAATATAATTAGTGATTATGACCAAACCCCAATCTAAATAATTTTACGATTAATAAAAACATTTCATGAGTAAACTCAGATTGAATGAATAATTACTTTATAATAATAATTATATAGATAACTTAATATATTATATATATTAATATATAATAATACTATTATAATTTATACTATAATATAGTGTAATATATAATAAAGATAACTTACTAATAATTATTAATACTGTTCCCATGTAATAATGATTACTTAATATTTGCTTTAACATAAATATATAAGAATTTTAAAACATTCTTTTTTGGGTACTACTAATTAAATTTTGGTCAATTCATGGCCGAAATTTAACTTTATCAAATGATAGGACAATATCCATTACTATATTATTCATAGGTGAATTTAACTTTTTTATTTATCATTATATATATATATTTTTATATATTTATCACTTATTTTATATTTATTGTTGCGCAAAGAATTAAAATAAAGATAAAATAGATAAATAGTCAAACTCTGTACTATTGATATTCACTCGAGTAAGCACCATTGAGAAACACTTGTAACCTTGAATTCACTCAGTGATTTGTGAGTGCTTACTTGTACTTATGAAACAATACTAAGACATTACTTGTTAACTTAATGTATATCTCGTGTATAATCCCACACTATAGTATGAACAACAACATAACCACTTGATAATCGTACTATATTATTTTATAAATATTAATATAATATAATTATATAAATATAGTGAACTTAAAACTGGAAAATATGCAATAAAATATATATTTTTATTTTTATTTATTTTTATTTTTTTTTTAAATTAATTATTATTGCTAGTATAATATATGAGAGATATATATATATAAACTACTATTAATTAAATAATAGACAATTATATCATTAAACCTCATAACCTCTGAACAGTGAATGAAAAAATTTCGAAATAATATTTTAATAGATTAATTATTTATAAACCTATTATTAAAACTTTTAATATATTAATTTATTTAATATAAAAATAATAGTAATTGTAAAAATATTTTTTATTTTGGAATAATTATATATATTAATAATACTTATTAATATATTATATATAATATATATATATATTATAATAATATTATGATATATATAATTATAATATTAATCAAAATATTAAGTTAATTATATATTATATATATAATATTATAATATAATTAATATATTAGTATAAATATATATTATATATTAGTAATATATATATAATTATTATATATAATATTGTGGATATTTAATATATTGGCCTTATACGTGTTATTTTGAAAATTTTATATATTAAATAATATTGATTACAATTATATAATATGAAAGGTTCTTGAGTTAGTGTTCTTTATCTGGAATCGACTTAGCTTAGCGGTAACTCACATGGGTAACTATCAAAATTAATGCAGAGAGAGCTTACGTCTGTTAAGCATCATATAATAGAAATTATGTATATTTATGGATGTATTATTATGTAAAATTAAATAACTATGTAATTAATTATATAAGAACAGAAGAGTATAGTTTTACTTTTTTTTATTACAATAATAGTTTTCAGAAAATGTGGTCATTTAATAAATTTCTTTAGTACAAGTATTTTTAACACCGCGTTCATAATTGTTAGAGATTTTAATCAATATAAAATGTTGTAGTCTAGTGATGAGTTTATACTTCTCACACCTGGTATTATTAAACCTCATTTATTTTGAGGTTGATGATTCTAAATTCACAGCTATCATTTACGATTCAGACGTGTGATGAGATTCTGTTCAATCCACACTCTCAATATAATTGAAAACGTAGGTTGATTATTCTCCTTCATTCAGTGTCTTAGCGTCACATATCATACTCAGATAAAGCTATAACGGACATCCGGTATATTTGTGACAACGCTCGGTTTTATTCTATGATATAAGTAATGTGACATGCTTCAAGTGATTAAACGACTCAGTTAAAGCCCTGTATATTGATATGACTTATTTAATATTATACGTTGTTATGCAGAATTTTTCTCAGAAACTGATGAAATAGTCGATACGATGAATTTGAGGTGTGATCTGCTTTTTACGAATAGTATAACATTTTTACAGAGATCATATGAGAGAGAGGACTGAGTGACTATTCCCCCCAAAAAACATATTCAGAATAAATACGAAGGACAAAACTTGTGATGGTAGAAATTCCACTAACTGAACAGATGGTAAGGATCACTACAAGCACTGTTACTAATCAGATCATAAGTCTACAGAACCACTTCTAACATATTAATCGTGCAGATGTGATAAATTATCAATTATCCTTCACCCCTTACTTATATCCAAAGACCAGCCAATTTAGGTGTTGATATTGTGATGCATTCATGCACCAAGTTTATAGTAGGTCATTCCGACGTATGATTATGAGCTTGCATCCAATAATGATAGATATTCTGAGCATATATCAAATATGAAATATAAGGACAAGATTATTTTCACTATTAACCAGTTAAGTATTGTAACGGTGTGCCGTAACAATGCAGTTTGTGATACAACTCAAATGTTAACAACACCACACTCATATAAATGGTTACATATATTATTTTTAAGTTATAGCACAAGTGTGAGAACTAGTTAATGAATATGTATATCTGAATTGATCCTCTTTCACAAATATACTGCATCTATATATGAGGTTACTGTTAAGAGGAGCGGAGTAACATATATTATGAATATTAGTATGTAATATATATCTCATATTATATATATATATCATACTATAAATATATAATATATACATAGTAATATTAATATAAATTTAAAATAATATTTAATGATTAATTACATAATATATGTATAATTATATTATTACATTACATATTTCAACCTAGTATTATTTAGTTATTATGCTATTGTGTAATGAATAGAAAAGCGTAATTATAGAAGTAATATATTTTAAATAAATTATTATATACTATATAATATATATATCTATATATATAAATGAGGAAGAGAGTGCTGAGAAATATATATATATAATGAATCATAAATAAATGTAAATAAAATAATATAATAAATAATAAATAAAACTTAAAGAGTAACCTAATAAATACTTAAAAAATAGACTTAAAAATTTAAAATAAATAATAAAAATATATAAATAAAATATAAATATAATATTAATAGATATATATTATAATAATTATAAAATAATTTCTTAAATAAAAATTATCTATATTTATATATGAAATATTAATAAATAAATAATGATGAAGCTCAGGTATTATAGGTATGTAATTATACTTATGGGAGAAAATAAGATTATAACTTTCATGTGTTTCTTTAGTGAGTTAGATTTATAATAATATTATATAGAATATAGATATAATAATTACATTATGACTGAGATTATATTAAATTAAATATAAATTAATGTAATTAAATAATAATAAATTATATAAATATTTATATAATATATAAATATAAATTCTATAATCATAATATAATTTATATCTTGCAATTTAATGACTATAAATATATAAGTAATAATTGATAAATCTAGATATAGTATCAAGAATTGAAGAGAGATTCGAAGATATTAGATAAATTATATATGATATAGAAATTAATTAATTTATGAAATCATTAAATAATTTATTAAATTATAATATATAATAATATGAATAAATACATAAAGTAATCAGTATAATAATATCTATAGATATTATTAATTATATATAATAATATAATTAAATAATGATAATAATAATAATAGAAATAATACATTAATATATTAAATATAATAAATATAATTACATTATATGTTTTATAATAAGTATCATTAAGATATATATAAAACTATAATTAATAAATAATAATAATATAATAATAAAATTATATAAGCATTATAGAAATGACTAGAATATATATAATATATAAATACTATATATAAGTGATATAAAAACATAAATTATAAATTAATAAATATATAATAATAATATATTCAATTAATTGAATATATAAATATGATAATAAATATAATAATCAGATAATAATAATAATATAATATTAAATATATTTATTATTTATTATTAGTATGTAATAGTGTATATTTAAATTATTATATTATATTATCAATTGTGATATTATTATACTAAATTTATTTAATTAAAAATTTAAATTTATTATTATTATATATTATTATATCTATAATTTATTAATATGATTATTAATAGCATTATCTTATATTATTTGATATTATATTATATTTTAATTTAGTAAATTGTAATTTATGAATTACATTAGTTAATTTAGTTTCTATTAATTATTTAGTTATTATATACTATATATTCTATTACTAATATTATATCTATTTATTCATCATTTTTTATATATTAAAAATTTTATTCATTTTTAAGATTATTAATGTTGCTAATAGTATTTATTAATATATAATATAATACTATAATAAGAATCAATACATTTATAGAAATATTATTATGATTTTATTATTGTGTTATCCTTTACTTATATTATTCACACTTTAGATATAATGTATATTCATGTGATCCTCTTATGTCGATTTATGTATATGTGTTACTTTAGTTTCATTGAGTTCTCATACAAGACTCACTTGAAATTAAATAGAAATGATCATGATAGTGATCACATGGCCATATCGCTATATGGAGATGCATTAGCTCTATGATTATCCTTATAGAATTAGCTACTATCCGTATGATTATAAACCACTATGATTTCTTATCCAAGAGCGGTGAGCAGATCGCTCTTCTACCTCTACATGCAAATGAAGTAATTTTTACGTATTTAAAACCTTGAGTTTCATGATTGGCATCTTTAAATATATAATTAAATATTTTTAATTTATTATATACTAATATATTAAATATAATATATATTATATCATATATATTATATATATAATTAATATATTATTATAATATATATATATATATATATATATACTTATATAATATATATTATATATATAATAATGAATATATATATTATATATATATAATTATATATTATATAATATTTAATAATGTAATAGTTGCGTACACGAGATAATGTCATTTTATATTGGTAGTGGTTATCTATGGAGTTAAGGATGAAGACATTTCGAGGGGCCAGAAATTATGTCAAGGTAGTGGAGATAGATTAAGGACGTTGAGGATCCTAACTTGACAGATATGAGGCCTGAAAGTCTCTTACTAGGGGAGATGTTACTAAAGATATTATTGTTGATGGTTAATTATATATAAGTTATATATCTAACTTATATATATTAGTATAGTATATGTATATTTATATATAAGGTTTGTTATTTATATTAATATACGTGAGAGAGAGAGAGAGAGTTATAGTATATATATATATATGTTAATTAACATCCCAGGAAATTAAAATTATTAGTATATAGATGAACATACTTTAGTCACTTTTTTTTTATCTTAAGAAAGGCATAGTAGATGTGGCGTGGTATGTACTCTTTCAAGAGTTACTCCTGATTAGTAAATTATTGTATCCTACGCTAACACCACGAATGATAAGTTGATGTCTTATAATAGAAGGTTTAGAGTTTCTATCAATATTACGACTACGCATTAATACCATCGTAGCAGGTTTTAAATAATATCATCTAATATAAATTAATAATAGTAAATAAAGTATATAGTTAGTAGTATGTAATAGTATTAATATCATATATACTATGTATAGGTAACCTAAGTAGTTAATATTATATTATAGTAATATTGTTAATATATATAATTATTTAAGTTAGCTACGGCTATTAATTTTACGATATTACTATATATATTATAATTTATAATATATAATATGATGTTAAGGTTAGATTCGTAACATCACGCAATATAATTTGTAAGAACTAGTGAATAGATCGAATATATTAGAGAGGAAAGTTGCTGGAAAGTCTCTGGAATTACTAGCTATGGAGGTATGGGATTGCTCAGATAATGAATGAAAAGTACAGCTAGTTACAGCGAGTTTATGACGAAAAAATGGTTGGGAAAGCGGTAAACAGAGGATAAAGAGCGATTGATACATTTAGTAAGCTCCATATATATATATTTATTTAGGTAATGGAGTTATTGATTGTGTTAGTCCTCAATGATGCATGGTGTCTATACAAGTGGATACTGGATTCTGTGAGACTCTCGCGCAGAATAGCTAGTGATATATTAGGTATCTATATAATGTTCAGTAGTATTCATTCAAAATCCGTGCAACGTAAAATCGTATATATTAGGTAATACTATTTATCAATAAGTGGGCTCCTACTCATCAGTCTTATCCATAATATTAGATTGTACATTTGCATAGATAATAACTTAGGTATTTGAGTGAGCATCTATTTTATTACATTACGTATGGTTTATTAAGTGATATGAATCTAGCTACTTATTTTGGTTAAGAATTATATATAATTGAAGAATACAATTAGACTTAGTAAAATATATGATGAAATATGTAGACGTCACATTTAGTACTGATTTTATAAAGTTTGGAAGCAAGAGATATGCTTTGCCCGAAGTATATTGAAAAGATTACACTGCATTTACGCACATGCGCTACTGACACCAGCCCACTCCGCACGCACGACCCTAGTATTTCTTAACGCAGGACTTTGGTTCCCCATCCACACACCGAATCTCTACACTCAAAATAATAAATTAGTTATCTATATTATATTCATGTATATACTATATACCATTCCAATGTTCTCATAAATTTCGAGATAAAGAAAATGATAATATCTAGATAATAACAATTATATATAAACTTGACAAAGAAGTTTAAATTAACTAGTCCTTAATTAAAATATGAAAGTACCAGAAAGATAAATAAAAAAAAATTATCAAACTTATCTATTAATTAATATTAGTATTTTATATCTAGTAATAAATATAAATAAACTACTATATTTATTTTATATATAAATATAAAATTAATTAGTAAACATATTAAAATGTAATAACTTAATAAAGCGACAACCGTATACACGCTAACGATACGTACATAGGTAAGAGCAAATAGAAATACATAAATACAGTCGAGCGCGAGCATCAGATCTATTAGACAATATATTTTTTTCATCCAAAGCTGTCGAGAGAGTGCTCACGCCCCTCAGCTATGAGGACCTGAAGCTTGCACACCACCTCAGTCTTTCCCGTTCAATCGCTCGCCATCAACTGATTGTGAGCGTTAATAAACAAATATAAATAAGGGAGAGGATTATGAGAGAAGAGAAAAATAGAGGGAGAGAGGAGAGAAGAGTTCGAGAAGAGTAAAAAGAGAAATTCTGAGGATTATAATTATCTATTAAGCCTAATATGAGTTATATGTATCTAACCTGTTCTAATATAATTTAAGCTAAGTAAACTTATAAGGAGGAGTGGGAATGTGAAGAATAGTGTAGAAGAATATAAATTTTTAATATACTTATTATTTATTTATAAGTTTCACTAATAAAAAATAAAATTTATTATTTATAGATATTTTTGTAAAGAAGTGAGAGTATATATTAATTTACTTTCGTATTGTGAACATCCACATCTGAACTTTTCAAATGCGAATGTTGTTGATATATAAAATAACAATTGCGATCGAAGAATTTTGATAAATTTAATATATTGACTGAGAAGCGCAACTCACCCGAACATAAAGAAACTAAATAATAACTATAATATGTTTTAATGAATTAAATTTACTTTTAAGGTGTCAAGTTAATTTTATTCATGATATAGCGTATGAATCAAAGCTTTTCAGTTACAGACACAAATAAGTTGAACTTAAAGCTACTTACACTCGAAGGAAGAATATAGGAATTTTATTTCAACTTTGAGTTTAAAAAAATAATTTAGAAGTCAAAGAGTAAATCAACAAATAGACATTGATGACCTCAAACTGAACAAATCTAGTTAATGTTAGACACAGAACAAGCTTTCCTAATATTTTGCATCAATTAAAACAAAGTTAAATCATATATATGTCATATTATTTATAATTAAAATATTAATTAATTTATAATTATATATTTTTGTTTCGTTTTTTAACAATTTAATTTCAATGTTGTACTTTATTTAATTATTCTTTCTCCAGCATTTTATTAATAATATTCGTGCACCACTAATGTTTTCTTGTCTGTTTCCTTTACCAAATTAGACTGAAATTTTTGTTTTTCTCAATCTTTATATTCTTTATTTTTTTATTTATACCTATCTATTTATATATAAAAAAGTATAATCATTTATAGTTTATATATATATATCTAACATTTATATATATTAATAATATATTTTATTTAATTTTATTATGAGATTATCATCATTATATATTCTTCGTTACATTTGTAGATGAAAATAATTCGTAAATATATATATTAGCTATAGTAAATTTATTTTAATTTAATTATATTATATTTATAGTCAATTATCAAAATCTTTATATATTCTCTACTAGGTAATTTAATAGTTATATATATTATATAATTTAAAATATTACTTTATATTTTATTTAATCGTTATATGTGCTGTTCTCATAAAATATTTTATAACGTAGTGAATTCGTTAATACATAGAGGAAAGTTTCGATGAAGGAACCTCTGTAATATGTCAAAAAGGTATAAGTATGAGAGCAGGTAGTTTATATACTAAGATCGAAGCCCTCTTTCGTTGAAAGTCATTACTCAGTGATTCCTATGTGTTCCTTTTCTGAATTGATATACCTCGCCGTTTTCCTTTAGTACAGGCCCTAAAATCATCGAGGAGGAGTATTAAACGTACTTTCTATATCGACCAGCTTAGATAGATATTCTCACATGATCGGCTTATATACATTGAATACAATAGTCAGTGTATTGATTGAGTAGGCGTCTTGATGAGTACTATATTTTGAATGAGGTTGTATTGGCTGGGTACGCTTTCTATTCTATAGCGCTTTATCTTCTTCCATCTGTTTAATATGTTTGACAAGTTATGCTGTTTAGGTCTTATAATTCACTTATTATATATGACGTTGTTAATATACTAATATCTCTGTGTACATAGCATACCTATTTATAAAGCCATTCCGTCTATGAGTCTTAGTTTATCAGAGCATGCTGTTAAATCGACTATTTTATCTAAAACACTTTTTTCATTGCTTTATTGATCAAATAATTTGATTAATTAATCAACTTACTAATTCTTATAGCATTTTACTGCATAATGTTAATCTCACTTAGCTTTTGCAGAATTATTGAGTCGAGTAATGGCCTAGCATCTCGATGAGATTTATAAGCTATATACAGTGCGTATAGTATTTATATTGAGATCGTTCACACGGTCGCAAACATGTGCATAGTCAACCTCGAAATAAACGCTGCACCCGAGACATCTTGCCCACTGGCCGATTATCTGTACAAATATCAACCTAAGAAACCTTGCCTGGTTTCGTGGATTACGTAGCTAATCTTAATTTTTAGCTATCAAGTAATGCAAGACGTATAATCTGTATCGCAGTAATAAATAACCTAGTACTTTTGACCAGAAGTTATTTCCATGAGTCCTGATGTATAATTTAGGTAGTTTGCCTTACTTGCGTGGGCTCGTAGTGAAACGATACGATATAAGTTTAAGATATTTTGTAGACTTTGCAGTGTTTTATAAATATTTATATTGAGTGAAGTGTACGCGTAAGCAGTGTATCGGACAGAAACTTAATATTGATTATTTGTCCGGCAACACTACTTTATACATTTTCCGAATAAGTCGGTAGTTGCTTTGCAATGCCGCCGCCCAGACTCTGCGTCAGCTAGTGAACATAATTGAAATCTTTCTGTGGAAAGTGTCTGCGTTTATTCCGAGTCCAAATATGTTCCACCACATAGTAAGTTAAGTATCACACCTATAACTTTGGCATTTAATCTAGTAGAAGACCTAAGGTACCGGTCTGCAACTTGATATTAGTCCTAATGATCTTATAGTTCATAACACCTTTTACAATTCTATGTCAAAATCCTCGATGGAAATAAGTGTCTTAAGTGTTTACAGAAGTCAGAACTCGTCCTATGGGAATATTTCCTTGACCAGTATGTCTGTCAATATTTCCTTTTCTACATTTTTAACGAAACAGAATATAAATAGAATCTTTCACAGCTCTGAGTGTATAACAATAATTGAAATACCCGCAACATTTTTTATAGTAGTGTCAGTAATTTTCACTAGGATATAATCAATATGAATTTGGTGAATCTGTAATTCACTTTTTCAACATTGCGCTCAATTTAGATTCGGCGTCGTTGAGTGATAATACATCTCTCTTAATTCAATCTAGCGTTGATCTGGATCAAGGTAGATGAAGGTTGCACAATCCTTCGTAGTGCTTGCTTTAGCTGCATACAGAATTCGGACATAGGGTTTTAAGACTACTTTTAGTCTTTTGCTATAAAATCCTTTACAATTAAAGCACGTCGAAAACGGAAGGGTGATTAGAATATGTTTCTTTTTACCTAGGTTTATTGTAGACAGCTAAAAAGATTAATTGATATTGGGTATTCCGTTTTAGTGCTTATTACTGTAATAATATTTTTCTCCGTGAAAACATGATTTCCGCTATCGTATTTACAGGAGTAATGCTGAGGATGAATTGTTATCTGAGTCTTCGTACAACATTATGTTAGCATCCTTCGGGACGAGATATATGTCTCAGTGTATTAGTGGATTAACGTGAATGAGAGTGTATTTGACTTTACATTTAAGATATTACTGCATAAAGTACCGTGAAGTTATGTATTATTATTAATTTGATTTATTATTTAATTATTCGACGCTATCTTATTTAAATTCTCAAGTGATAACAAAGAAGAATAGATGCGAAGATCTATGAGTAAGTACATATTTTATTAGGTCACGCGTGTAACTGTCGGGAGGTTGTGAAGTTAAATATATACAAAGGGGTTGCGGTACTGACCTCACGGTAGTACAAATGTGTAAAACTATAATAATAGTTCTACTTATTGGTCGATCTCGAGTTTTGTAGTTCTATAATACAAAAAATGTTCGGTTCTTATAGAAGTCTCCGTTATATGAGGGGATTTTGCTCTTTCTTCCTAATATTTCGTTCAGTGTGTCTATGTCTAATATGATGATAGTGACTCAGCGAAAGCTATAGTTAAGCACTCTCTCTTTCATTTTTTTTCTATTTCTGGCATTCCGGACACCCTCACATACTTCAATAGCACTGGCTCTCTTATGTATGACTTCTTTTTCCTGGCGACATGTCATTCTCTATAAAGTGAGCCTGTCTGAGACATAGAAACACTCTCTCTATGATTCAAGCTATGCTTGCCATCCTGCAAACTCTGAATGACCCATGCCAAATACATCCAGTGGAAAGTCACGGGCCTGCATGCGTTTTCTTCCTCTCCTACTAGGTAAACCTATTTTTTATCGATCCCAGTCCGGGGAAGACGCTACACTTATCCATAGCCTTTCCATCTCTGTTCATATACTAAGGGTTTTCAAGAACATGAGTGTTCTACTATGAATGCTGTCATGCTAGGACTTACAAAGTTATTTACTCCGTCATTTATAGTGTATATTATATCATAATATCAATTCATTGAACTATTTACTATCTTATTGTATAATCAGGGTTGTTTCGTGCAGTTTGATGTATGACGTTGTTTTATTTCGTTGAAGTTTAAACAGCTTAGTGTTATATTTCCGCGACCTATTCCTGTGGATGAGAGAGGTTTAATCCTTTTGGACCTGTGATATACGTCATTCGTTCTTCATGAAATTGTTCTATCTTCACGAATCCTTCGTATTATAGCGATAATATAATTAATTAAAGTTATTTACCTTGACCTATTCGAACTTATATTATTTGAAGCAAATCTAACATGAGGTTTTCATATATGATTTATAAGACTGCTAAAATAATGAAGACCGTTGCATTGTGAGCAACCATTCCGTAAACAATCTAAATGCGTAATCTATATGCTATTTTGAATATCTTTCGGTGAATTTGTTCGAGAAAGCTTATAGTCGTAATCTTAATGTTAATCAACACGTAATACTGCACTATTCTAAGTATTATTTAAGCTGCCTTCTACGCCTTTTTATATCATAACTTTACATAGTATTATACCTTCCATTGTCTTTATCATTGGATAGCGTAGCTATATTACCCTTACTCGAAGGAGTGTTCTCGATTTAGTTATTTTTTTTTTCTGACTTCTTTTCTCAATCTCGGAATTCAGTATGTGTCAATACTATATTTACTTTCTAGCTATGTTATTCATGACCAATTATATTATCAATTTAATCAAAAACGTTTGGAACATTTAGAGAACAACTTTTCTCTTAACTCATTTTTAAACGTATATTTATTTCTTTATTTCAGAATTCATCAATTCAACAGCCACACCTATTTATGTTAGCTTCTTTTCATTATGTTCTACAGGCATGTTATAATGTAGTAGTTTTATAAGGTGCCTTTATATACATATTTATGTCGGCATGTAGACGAGCTGCTGCTGTACATGAGTTGATGATTTTCTTAAATTGAGAGTAATTCGGACGTTTGAGAGTTGGCATATACTAGGATAATTATATACTAGCACGCATCTAAAGAATACGACTATAGATTTCTCTTTCGTAATTATTCAATAATCTTTTGAAATAATTATTCAATTTTTCCAGTATTTTTATTCAATTATATTATAAAAAAAAAATTATAATAGCAAGAAAATATTAACAAAATTATTAAAATACTACTATTATTTTACAAGATAAGATATCGCTTGCATTATATAATTATATCAATTGAATACAAAGATTAATGTGATGGTAATCTATACAAAATATTCTCCTCCATTATAATGTTCTGCTACTATTTATCTTGTGTTTATGATGATCTCTGCGAATAGTTTTCTGGAAAAAGACTTTATATATTAATTTAAATCCAGTAATAGTGGAGTCACTGGAAGGGCACGTGTTTACTGTATCTATTCTGTATTGTCATGTCAAAAGTAATCAGAAGTGCGCCAACTAATTATCCTTTTCGTTAGATTATATTGCTGCCATACTTCTCTGTGCAGCTGTGTTCATGGTTCTTAAATTATCTTATGTCGTACTAGCATTTATATACATGACCAACATGCGTCTTACCAAGCACACAGTTACTGGTACCCATGATCCTATACAGGCTGATAAGGCGCATCTACCTTTAATGCGAAAAGGTGTTCTCGTGTTGAGTTCGATTAATATCGATCCTATGCTCACATACGTATATAATAATGTGTAAAAACTTTTTCTATTTCCACTTGCCAGCCTTAATTATCATATTCTTATTTCACAATAGTTTTCAGAAAACATTTCCACATTTCAAATTCTTCATATCGAAAACGTCCTATAGCTCTCATCGCAGAACGGAGACAAACGTATATTCACACAGTCATGTTGAATCTGGCCTCTATTATCAGCAATTTTCGTTGTATCACACTTTGTACAACAATATTTTTTTAATTATTCTTACATAACTCGCATGTATTCTTTTAAGTTTTTTCTATATGGTATCTATAAGATCTATTCTTTCATATAAAGTGACGATTACATTTCCAGGACAAGTACTTTATAAGGAATATTATTTATCTTCAGCCCTATTCCTACCTAAGCATTATCACGTTATGTGAGACACTGTGTTAGCATTTAATAATATTCACATTCTTAGTTTAGTAAATGTAAAGCCATATTGGTTATATCACAAAATACTTGTAAAACAATTTTGGTACTACAAAAAAATTATTACCCATATAATAATCCGTATATCCTATATAAATTCAGGATTCAATTATCCTATATTGATTAATTTGAATTTAATAATCGGTTGGGTTATAGGAGTGTGTAATATATAATTGAGATATAATGAGACAGTATCCCTTACATTATTATATTAATAAATCTTTATTCATCTATCAATACTCTGGTTATTAATCCTATGCAACTTTTTCATCAATTTATTCGTTCCTGTATTGACAAATATCTACTATTCAAAATTAAAAATGAGACCCGATTCTAAAATTATAAGGCATATTATCAACAGTCAATAGGGGTCAGCATTAATAATTGTAATCCAAGGTCAAGTTGAGATCGGTCATATTTATTACGTCGTCCTACACAATATTACTTATATGAGCTCACCAGTAATATATAGTTAGTCAAATTTTACATTATCATTTTTTTATTCCAGGTAAATGAACTTGCCCATGTCAACCTTCCTGTTATGCTAATGCCAGATGACTTCAAAGCTTATTCCAAAATTCAAGTTCCTCTCTATCCATTAAATACCTATATTATAATGCGTACATTAAAACTCGGATCAGTTTAAGATAAGATCAGAGGTGATAAAATTTAATTATTTAAGATTATTATCAGTAGTATTATGGGTCCCTTTTACCTTCCAAGGGTTATGTATAATACTCAGTATGGAATATGCTACGATGATAAAAATCGACATGATACGTTAGGCTTTTAATTAATCTCAAGACTTGAAATAAGCCATCTCCAATTACGGGCCGTATTCTTATACAGGGTTGATAGAAATACTCTAAGCACTAACATCTTATCTTTAATACATCTTTTCGCAACTATAGGTTTGACATTGTGAATAGGGTTACGATGGCGACTCTATTCTATTCTTTTTGGATTTACAGTTAATATCTATAAAAATAACTTATATTGAAATATTATTTATAATTTGACTAAATAATCACACAAATTATCCTTTTTTTAAATCGCTTCCAATATCGAGGTAGGAAATCGAATTACCCACTTCTCTTGAACCAGCCATCCTCAATATCTTACAAGAACCACCTTTACCCGCGTTGAATACATTTTCTTCATTTAACATCTTGATATCTTGTACCATGAGTGTCAATAAGGTACTCTCTTGAATTAATCCTAGAGAAGCATTGTATGTCATTGTGCGATAGATAAATATTCCACTAATAATTCTTCAGTGGGAGGATATTTACTAGTTATATCAACATGTTTCATCATCAGTCAATCATCCATCTGCATTCATTTCACTTCATAATGCACGTTTTATACTTTATGTATATCTATCGGCATCTGATATTAAGGGAGCAATCTATCATAAATTACGAGTAATAATCTGAGTAGATCCTCTACTCTCTGAACTTCTGCTTACGCAGCTAATGGATTTTCTAACATCATTTTCGTATTGCCGCAGATACATGGCAATTTTTCGCAACTTAGCCTATTTGCTCTAGAGGTTACCTCAATAATGTTCATATCATCAAACAGTATAAAGTATTCTTTTAAAAGAATTTTCGTAGAACTTGACACTTACCGTATGCCATCATCTTGTTTTCCTCTCCATCAAGGATTCTAACATCCTACCTACAGTGGCCACTCTCCTGGCTTCGTGATTTGGTAATGACACTCATTTTTCCCGCTGGTTCCCTGCAACCATTTCTACGGCACATCTAGTTTATGAACCTCTCTTAACACCTATGGTAATCTGCTTTTATCTTAGCGTTCATCCTATCGATTCCCTAGAAGTACATCAAGTTTAGCTTGTATCCTAATTTATTACGAATCTTGCCCGGGTGGTTCAGCGTCTCTGGGCTCACCATTATTATCATTTTGTTCTAATCGTTGTTTGTTGTTGTTGTTTGTGTTTGTTTGTTGTTGTTGTTTTTGTTTGTTGTTGTTGTTGTTGTTGTTGTTGTTGTTGTGTTGTGTTGTTGTTGTTGCTGTTGTTTGTTGAAACGTTTCCCATATTACATTTTTTAAACCCACTAGCTCCGGAGATATAGCAGAAAGGGCGAAACTGTGACAAAATTAAACTAGAATACATTTATAAGCTACATGGAAAATAATAAAACACTAAAGAGGAGAAATGCATTTTTATTACACAGCAACTTATTAAACAAAACAAATTTTTAAGAAAAAAAAAACAAATTTGTAAGAAAACAATTTTTAAGAAAACAAAATTTTAAGAAAACAAAAGGTGTTAAGAAGGTTGAAATTTTGAAGGAAACTAATTTTTAAGAAAAACTTAATTTAAATAAAGTTTATCAGAAAAAAATAAAACCACTAAAGTTTTTAAAATAAAAATAAATACTATTTTAAAAATAAAAATATAAAATAGTAACAAGCTCAGACAAGGACTTTCAATGAGGTTGTGGCATTTTTTTTCCGGCTTGGAATATATTCAAGCTGCGCACATTTCTGAAGATTCTCAGCAATGGTATCACGAAACAAGAACTGCAGTAAAAATATTTTATTATTATATTATGGATATTATTATTGATTATGTATTATTATTATTATTATTATTATTATTATTATTTATCCGAATCTTTGAACAACGGAAAACACACCTAGAGTAACTATCGCTAAGAAGCAGACCCTACCACGACAGACTGAATAGAACTACCAGCTAACTCCCAGGCATAAGTTATAATATACCGTTTCCACCCTCACCCCCCCCCCCAAACATTACGAAATACCTATAACTCGACCCTCTTTCAGAAATTTTTCAAACCTAAACATGAAACATTAACCCTTCCCACCATTTTTTTTCCTTTTATGCTTTAATATATATATATAAAGTTCAAATAAATATTGTTGTGTATCAGTTTTGGAATAAGGCATTGGTATATGAAACAACCATTAGAAAAATTCGTGTTTAAGATCCCCCTGTACATCTCTCGTATGTGTCCAACGGGATCGGGTAAGACCTACGCTTTGCTAAAGTTCCTAAAACACCCTGACCTGTTCTATTCGAGCAACTCCCGTGAAAATAATCTGGGTGTTCACAGCTCTATCAATCTTTTTTAAAACGAATATAAAGAATGTTGATTCAAATTCAAATGAAGGTATATACGATGTAAAGTCTTTGGAAAATATACAGGTCACAAAATTATAATCCTTGAACGATTTGATGCATAAAAACGAACGAGGATATAGCTGAAACTTTCACAATTTACTCTCATCATTTAAATGTCACAGTGTTTTTTATAACACAAAATATCTTTCATAAGAATATAGTATATGAGAGATGGTATCTTTAAATACACAAATACCTAATTTTGTTCGGCAAAGATTAGAGACGTGAGTCCAGTATTCCAATGTTTAGCAATCAAATGTGTTCATATGCAACAAGAAAGAGTTTCTGTAAGGTATATAAGACAGTTACTTCGCATCTCACAGCGGTTATTTACTGTGTGATCTTCATCCTAAGACACGTACAGGTAACTGCTACGCACAAACATCTTACCTAACGAAACTGAAATTGTCTTACATCCCTGAATAACAATGAACAAGCTAATTGAAAAATATTTACCAGTTATAAAAAACTACAAGAAACTAAGTAAACGCTGAAAAACGTAAACATCTAAAATGTACATCATTTACCTCGACTCGCTATGTGAAATTTGTCTTACCTTTAAAAGGAAAATGTTCCAATACAAAGAGCCCCTCAAGAACAACAAATTTATGTCGACATAGAACCATCCTTAGAAAACTTACGCGTAAAATTAAAAAGAAGTTTTTTAAGAAAAAGAAACTGATACATACAGGAGAGCCTTCCTCCCTCTATTATTTTCCATTGAACACTTTTTAACTAAATTACTATCTGGCCAAAATAATAAATATTATAATAATAATAAAATAATAATTATGAAGAAAGTAGTGGTTATACCTTTTTCAGATTACGCAAAAAATAAATAATAACAGTATTACTATGCCAACAGCAACAACAACAACAACAACAGACTCAACCTACTACGTTATATGAACCTAAATTGGAACAAATGTCTAGTATCGAAAACGAGCTTACCCAAATTTTAAATTCACATATGAACATTCACGATAAAAGAATAAAGTATCAGGAGATATTACAAAAGTTAATAGATTTGAAAGGAAAATACTACCAAACAAAGTCTAAGATCTGTAAATGAAATTTAAGAAGAAGGAATTGAAACTATTAAAGATTGTTAGATATCTTTTAGAAGCAGTCCTTCCGGACAGTTAAAAAATAAAGGAATAGGCTTTATATAAACACCTTTTGAAAGTCAAATTAATTGGTATCCAATGGTCAATTGTAATAAATGAAGAGACCAATATAAGGAATCAATATCGTTTTATTAGTTTCTGATCTTGTACGTAATTGGCGAAGGAAACCTATCACAGGCACGTCTTACATAGAAGCAATAAATTGTTAACAAGCAAAATGTAAAATAATAAATAGTTGTTTGATATTAAATTTGGCACGTTTAGCAGATGTGGAAAACGTGTATGCTGCTCAATTCGCCTAGAGCTATTGGCTTCGAACTCTGTCAGCTGTAATAAACGTCACTGCACGCCCTCTCCTTGTAGGACCTAATGAAAAAACGACCCACGAGAAATCCTTATCCTGCAGACGAAAAAAATTAAGAAAAAAAGGCCAGGCTTGGGTAGAGAATGGTTAAAAAATGTAACATGAGATGCTAAAAGATGAAAACACATTAACTATTAGGCTTATTAGTTAGGGTTATCATTAGGATTAAAATTACGAATAATAGCATTCCTGAAAGCCTTTGTATAAACATGAAAGTAACCCTAAAGTGCAGCTGTTCAATAATGGCTAGGCTTATCCATTAGGCTTACTGTTAGGCCTAAATTACGAATAGCATTCATGAAAGCCTTTGTATAAACATGAAAGTAACCCTAAAGTGCAGGTGTTCATTTATTGGTTAGGCTTATCCATTAGGGTAACTGTTAGGCTTATCATAAGGGTTAAATTAGAAAACATTTCTCTGATTGGGTGGTTGAAGATCTCCCCCTTTGTTAGGGTTACAGAGTTCTCATCGCTGAGGCTGAAAGCATTCTTCAGTTGTACGTTCGAGTTTGCACTGTCAACATGGTTTCTCTAGTAAGCACCAAGTTCGTAAACGATATTGTGTCGTGGAAAATATCTCACCCCAAAGATATAGTGAACTTATTTTTTCGCCGTAAATCTACAGGTGAACGTTACTATACATGTTCCTCTCCACCTCATACAAATAATCGGCCTCTGTTCCTATCGTGCGAAGATTTATCCCGCGTATTTGACGAAGTAAATACATGGGTGAACGAAAAGTATATTTCATCTAGCGTAACAAATTCATGGGGAGTTGCCATTACCGGAGGAGAAGACACCGACACGAAAAGACTGACTCTTGTATTCTCTTTGCACAACAATATTGAAGCCATTGAGTTACGCAGTTGGTGGAGAAACAACCCTGAGGGTATATTCAGACATCCAAGCTAATGGATTCATAATCTTTAGGAAGAAGAAAATATTACATCGATTTATCAGATGCGTGAAGAAATTAACAAAACGAGAACCGAGTCTCAAATTAGATGATCTTTCAATACACTGCTCAACAACTCTGTTATACACTGTGTACAACGAAAACTATACGTTTGACGCTCAATTAGCAAAGAGAAAAGATGCAAAGTACGTTGAAAGATTTACTTTTCATTGGGAAAAAGAATATGAAGACACCTGCATACAAAGATCAAGATTTGAAAATATCAGCAAGAGATATTTAAACCTATGTCACAACAGATGGACTCCCTAGTCTCGTCAGTATATTATAAATACACAGTATCTGCTAAGTCCTATGGCCCAAGCTCAAGCTTAATTAATATTTTACTAATATCCTTTAAAAATTATATTTTATGTGTTTTTTATTATATTGTAAATATGTATTATTATATTTAAAAATATGCACATGTTGTAAGCATATTTGAACTACTTTTGTGTGTACGTAATTTGTGTTTGCGTGTTGTACATATATTTTAAGATTAAAAAATGCAAATTTAAAAAATAATGGTTTCCTTTGTGGCTGTTATTATATAGTAATATATATAGTATATATATATATATATTATATATATATTAGTATATAAGTATATATATATATATATATATATATATATATATAGATAAATATAATAGTAATACTATATTATATATATATATTATAATGTTTTTTGTTTTTATTTGTCTTGAGCACGATGGATGGCTAAGGAGGCGGTTCGATAAATATTTACTTTGACAATGAACACCTTACAGTTATTGATGCTCAACAAGCTTCGCTTCAAAGTTCCGTCATAATTAATAAAATAGAAAAGTGAAAAATTATTTACAAGGGGAGGATGGCTTTTACTCTACATAAACCTAGTACGTGAAAAATTTCCAACACTCGAAGAAACCATAGCCCTCAAACTTAGATAATGTTAGGCAGCTTGATTTAACTGAAATGAAAAAATATAAAGTTTACATGAGGGGTATTCAAATACATTCTTTTTGTGATGAGAATGTTATATTCCAGGTCCTTATGGTTAAGATTTAAAAAGATAAAAAGTCAAAGATCTGTAGCTGCCGCAGTCAGAGAAATTATAAATTGAAGAAAGTAGATATCCTCAAATGATGTGGCAGATAAAGGTACAGAATTTTTAGGTAAAGTTTCAAGAAATAGTTACAAGAGTATGATATAGGAGTATAACAACACATTTTCAGTTAATAAATGCTGCAATAGTGGAAAGAGTACAAAGAAATATAAAGAAAGAATGCATAGGTATTCGTCACGAAAAATTTATCATTTTTAAATATATATTATATACTAGCAAGACTTGGTTTATTCTTATAATAGGTCTTTGATCATAGAACAATTAGTGAATGCCCTCTGAGATGGTGAAAACAAACCTTCTGTACCTAATCAACACAGGGAAAAATTAAAGATAACACAGGCATTAAAATAGGAGATTACGTGAGAGTGTCTTAGGTCAGATGCAAAATTCAGAAAAAGGTCGACAGGATGGTCAAGAGAAGTTTTTTAGAAGTAGATACAATCAGAGAAATTCCCAAGGAGACGGGTTTAAAATTATAGCTATGCCGAAGGATTTAAGAGGGAGGAACAAATAAACAGGAGGGTTCTATAAGCAGGAAATAAACAGAAAATAAGTTTGATCCTAAGAGTCACGAGTTATAAAATAGAAAAAATATTAGGATCATAAAAGGAAAAGGAAAATAAACAGTATCTTGTCAAATGGGAAGGTTACCCAGTGAAGTTTATAGATATATAACCTGCTAGTGAAATTAAGAAACATTTTGATCAGTTTCTTTGTGAACATGGAGAGGTTGAAGATCATTTCTATTTAACGCTGCTCTACATCGGCTTCTATGGATCTATTTCCAACAAAATAAAAATATAAGACTATAACCAACCAAATTGTATATGTAAATGTTTTAATACTTAGAAATTAAAATGAAAGTAGCCGGTTATATAAGAATGCCGACGTAGGGGCACCTTTGCTCTTATGAGCTTTCCGACAAGACTCTTTAATTAGAATTTTTAGACACAGTTTATTAGAATAAAAAGGATAGCAATTTAATTGTCTTAGATTGTTATTACAAATACACCAAAATATGGGCAGGCGTAATCGGGGAAGCAACAGTCTGCTCCTGCACTAAAATCGTCGTAGAGTCCATCAGTTCGACCCAGTTGCCCTAAAAGGGTGGTCTCCATAGACGCTCACCGGTCGTTACAAAATTTTCAAAATTTTCCCCTTATGGTGAGAGACAACAGTTTTTAAACTTAATACAACGCTTTACCGTGGCATTTAAATGCCAACGGATTCTTCCATGTGAACCTGAGAGATATGTAAGCTCGTTTCCGTACAGGTTGTGTACATGAACTATTGGGCACAACAAGCCTAGCTTACACTCTCATAATATACATAAAATAATTGTTAAATCTCACATCATATATATATATATATATATATATATATTATATTATAATATATATATTATATATATATATATATATTATATATATATATATATATATAATATATATATATATATATATATATATATATATATATATAAAATAAATTATACATATTTATTTTTATATATATATATATATAATTAATATATATATATATATATATATATATATTATATATATATATATATATATTATATATATATATATATATATATATAAAAAGTTTCAATTAAACGTTTTCGTTGATGCCACTTCAAGAAAGGAAAAAAAAAATTTCCTCTTAAGAAGAGTAAGCAAAACTGAAATTTTAGATTAAGTTTTCACTTCATTAAGAAATTTGATCCTTAAAATTTCGTGGAAAAAAAGTCTCAATTGTTTCAATTGAATTTCGCTTTAACAATAAATTTTTTTCTGTTTTTCTCATTTACAAAATAGCAAAAATTAATTAAATAAGGAAATGATATCTCTTTTTTTTATATTTATATACTTTTAATTTTATATATTAATTACATTTTTTTAATATATTTGAAAAATGTTTGTTTTATTTTGATTTTGATTTTGATGTTAAATTTTGTTCTGTGAAATACTATTGAAATTTTCCTTTGATAAATATCAAGAAAATGAGGAGGAAAAATATATAATACTATTATCTTTTTTTCTTTTTAAATCCACATTTTTACAAAACAAAGAAATGAATTCCATCTTTTTTTGTTTTCATTTTCTGTTGCTTGTTTTTTTTTCTTTTTTTTTCGAGGAATATATAAATAGTAGTGTTATATTCAAGTCTGTTTTCTACCTGCCTTTCATGTCTCTTATCTAATTTGATAGTTCACTGAGGCATGTCGTACTTTAATTACTTGGAGGCAACTTCTGAGCAATTATTTTCTTCTTATTTGCTATTTTATTAATTTCCCTTTACTTCTTTTTATCATATGTACAGAACTTTGTTATCAAAGGTTCGTATTTCCTGTTTCAAATTGAATTTCATCTTTTAATGTAATCTTTCTTTAGATTCATTCTTTACACTCCAAGTTCCTAGAGGGGTGGCTTCCAAATATAGCCCCTCATTCACCATTTCCCCATCAACGGGTTATGTCTCGTTTTTGGTACGTTTTTTGGAGAAGTTTTATTAATAATGAAAAAGCTGAAACTACAATATAAAAGAGAAAATAACGTATTCAATATTGGTGGTGTGAAGTTTAAAATGTTTTTATTTCTTTACTTTTTTATTTTTTTTTACTTTAAAGTTTTTAAACAATTTTATTTAGTCAATTAAGATTTATAACGATAAACTCTCTCTCTCTCTCTCTCTCTCTCTCTTCCTCTCATCTCTCTCTCTCTTCTCTCTCTCATCTCTCTTCTTCTCTCTCTCTCTCTCTCTCTCTCTCTCTCTCTCTACTCTCTCTCTCTCTCTCTCTCTCTCTACTCTCTCTCTCTCTCCAATAATCCTTAATTTTAAATTTTAAAATTTGATTAGGTTAGGCTTCGTTAGATTAGGTTAGGTTAGGTTACATTAGAAAAGATTTAAAGATCTTTTTTTAATTTTTTTAATTATTTCACAGGTTCGTGCTAATGCGATTCCTTACTAACCCAACACGGCATTGATTAGTGATATAATCTATAATATATATATATAATATATATATATATATATATATATATATATTATATATCATATATAAATATATATTATATATATATATATATATATATATATATATATCATATTCTAGTTTGCTGTGGAGATCGCTGTACATCCACTCAAAAAAAAAAAATTATTGCTAAAAGACCAAGTCGAATTAATTGTACAACTAAATTTTTTGGATAAACTACTGAAAAACTGCTAATAGACATTTTGTGAAGTTTTATTTAAACAGTGCATTAATACTATACCACAAATAACACAACCTTTATTACTAGACCTGTTTAATTCCAGCAATTTTTTTTTGTGAATATTTAATTTTTCTTTTTAAACCTAGTCTTAGATATATCCAATTACCAGTAGCACAACACTAAACTTTGTACATTGTGTAACTCTATAGGCTATTTTTATTTAATAAGTTAAAGAACAACATTATCGGACCAGTTTTTCGAAAGCTAAGTTCTTATGATCTTTATTGAATAAATTAGAACTGTAAAATATGTAGACTTAGATTGTCATTAATTTCTCAAATAATCACAAACGTGCTTAGCAATTCTCTAAGTAAGATAAAGTATCAAATTTAGGTCTAAAACTGTGTGTATTGTGAATACATGAATAATAACAGCTGATTTAAGACAATAAAGTTCAAATATATGTCTAAATAACTCCCACAAGCTCTGTACCTAAAAGTAATGTGTACGAAAAGCAGATATATACAATGTGATCTTGAAGGGATTTTTTTTATAACTCCTCGCCTACTGAGTAACCTTTTATAAAAAGTTTAAGATTTATTTATTATTTTATATTAAAAGAACCCTACTAGTTTGATAAAAATAGTGGTAGTACTAATCATTCTATTTGCACTATTTAAAGACTCCTTAGAAATTAGATGGAAAAGAAGGTCCATTACGAATATGATAGAAAAAGGAATAAACATAGGTATCACAGGATAATAAATATTATTATTTGCTAAAGTATACATGTTGTAAAAGTTATGTATTTTTATTGAAAATTTACTACTACATTTTTTAAATATTTTATGTGAAAGAGTCTACTATTTCTTATCCTCGGGCTATAATAAATAAATTAATATAATATATAAACTAATATTATAATAAATATATAAATATTAAATATATATATAAATATAAAATATAATAATTAAAAAAAGATATTAAATATATTAATAATAATATATATATATATATAATAATATATTATAATAATACCACAAATAAAAAATTAATATAATAAAAAATAAAAAACATAAAAATAAAAAAATAATAACTCAAAAATTATATAAAATAATAAACCCTACTATTATATAGCATCCAATCATATCACTCAACTCCACCCTCCATTAACAACGCACCCATATAAACGCTACTAATTACCTAATAACATGACCCTACCCAATACCTATATACGCTATATAATCTCCACTCTTCACAACACCTTATATACGTCGACCAACGAAGACACAAGACCGGATGCATGTTATCAGAGTCATCAATGAGTATTTGTGTTAGTGATAAATTAGTAACTCAGGGTACTTGTTCGCTGCGGTGCATTACCTTTTCTTTCCTGCCACATCTGACAATTATACTAGTGGAAATTCTCTTCCATCTATCTAGTGTTTTCTACTACTACAAAATTTAATCTCCACTTCAACTTAAAGCCTGCGTCTATAGTCCGACCTCCAATCTCGCACTAAATTTGCGTGTAGAAACCAATAGAATATATTCACGCAGGTACGTATTAACAGCACCCAACATACCATATGTACAACAACCATAGGCTATACCTGCCTAGTTGAGCGGCAGGTTTCAAGTGATTAAAAAATACTAAATCACTATATAAACTAATTAAAACATACAACATAAATAATACCAAATACAATACCAAAAAGACATACATACATATCCCAAATATAATAACCCGCTTATGAGAATTACTTAATATATCTAAAAACTTATCATTTAATATAAATCCAAAAATTAAAAAAAATAATAATAATAATTTACAATTATATTTTATCTTTCACATGGCTTTATAAATATCATCAATATATTCATTAGTTGTTAGGGTCAGTACAGTTCTAGGTAGCTATAACAAAATACATTTAGGATAGGTTAACTTAGGAGATCTAGCAAAAATCCATTAGGTAGGTCGACTGGGAAAAGTTACAAAGTAATCAATTAGGTTAAGGTCTTACTGGAGGCTATTAATCATAGTTAGGATAAAAGTATGATAGGATAGACAGAATGAATAAATAATATATAAAATCACATATAAAAACCGCCCCCTCCATCAAAAAAATACTACTACCCCATGCCCAAGGTAATCTACTATATAATACCATCATATATAGACTAAACCCACAATCCTCATCATAAAAATATACTCATATAATAAGCCATATAAAAATAAAAAAAAATAAAACATATATATATAAAACATAGAATAAATAATTAATACAAAATACAATATACAGTAAAAAATAAATATACTAAATATAAAACTATAATAACATAAATAAAAATAATATAAACAAACACAAAAAAAAAAAACTAATAACTAAAAACAATAATAAAATAACATACTAAAAAATATATATAAAAACTATTACCATATAACTCAGATATATATATACATATATAATATATATAATAATATAATATTAATAATCTATAATATAATCATAATTATAAAATATTAATATTAATAAAATAATACTAAGAATATACTTAATATAGCTATAATATATAATAAATGAATAAAATAATATATATAATATTAATATAATAATATAATATATAATTATAATATACAAAATTAAAAATATATATATTACATAATATAGTATTATTATAATATAAATAAAATATAATATAATGAATAATATATATATTAATAAAATAAATACTAAATAACCATAACTTATAATCCCGTAGCATAATAAATATAAAAAACTTATTATCCAAACTAAAACCACTATCATTATATATAAACTAAACACAACCTACATAAATATATAATATTGCATAACTGTGTTCATGTTATCAAAAAGATAAAAATGATAAAAAATTATAATGCTATTTCCTTTTTAATGATAAAATTTTAGCAAAAATAAGGAAAAATTTTAAACCATATTAAACAATAGTATTTTTTTTAAAAAAGTTTAAACTATGGTAATAAAAAAATTAAAACGGCTAAAAAAACAAATAAAACAGCATAACATAACAAACGACAAAACATAACAAATATAATAAATATATCCGAACCAAAAACTTAACATTTCCTAAACAAAAGCTAATTATTAACCTATTCAGAACAAACCCTTAAACGAACTACGAATAAAGCTAAAACCATAACAGATCCAAACGCCGTACTCAAAAGGAACACGATAGTTTTCACAACTACGAATTTTGTCAGTTGCTCAGGAATGAGCAGAAAGCTTCAAAAAACCGAATACATAAGCCAAAACGTAGGCCAAGTAAATAAGATGCTGAATACATTGTCCTTACGAAAAGAATAGTTCATTGTGGGCCATCACCTAAACAATAACTACCCTATAGACAGCCTACAACCACTCTACCTAAGGGCTTAACACAAAGATACACATGAAAATAACACAACTTGATTGACCTAAGGCTCACATCCTCTACATAACTTCGAATACTAAGACACAAAAAGTTAACAGCCATACACATTTCATTAACACGACTCATACGAATTGCAACGTCCTTAGGTACCTAAGAAGTTCCCCCTTAGATATCGAACCAGATGGTTACCGCAACTAAACATATGTAACTCATCTGCGACGGAGTACAAACCCTAAGTATAAGTTTTCAACCGTATTATACCATCAACTCCTTCTATATTCATAACCACTAAGACTGCAACAAGAGAAAATAACCAAACATCTAAAGGGGTGGTGGGGGCACCCTAAAATAATGAAGTAATAACTCACACCCGTAAACCTCAGTACCCCTACGAAAGCGATCCAGATCATCAAAAACGTGGAGAGTAAAACAAAACGGTAACAAAACGGTGACCGAAGGCCCGGAAATAGACTATATGCTCGATACACTCAAAAAAAAACACAAACAAAATAAAAACATAATAAAATTATTAAATAATATATAAATAGCCGCTCGGAAAATAATATAATCATATAGTACAAGTGATTAAAAAATCACTCAAATATTAAAATTTTAAAAGGAGGAGTGTGAAAGGTACACCCCTTAATGATAATTAAAGAAAAAAAAAAAAAAAAAAAAAAAAAAAAATAATACAATATTAATCTTAAAAAACTGATAAAAAAAAATAACACTTTTAACTTTAAAGGTGATATAATCAACGTTAACCGTCGTTCACACACCAATGACAATATAAGACCGTCAACATAAAACACTATTCCGACGAAGACCCCACAACCACCCATCTAAAACACAATACAAACAAACATAAAAAACAAAACAAAACCAAAGAAGAAAAAACAAGAGATAACACCAGAGCTGACAAAAAGGTAGAAGGAGCAATACGGGAAACACCCACCTAAAACCCATATACAAACAAATAAAACAGAGCGATTGACCAAAACCACCACGACACATACACAACAAAGTATTAACATAATATACTCAAAAAAAAAAAATATAAAATAAATCAAAATAATATAAATGCAAGGATAAAATAAAAATTATAAAAAACAAATAATATAATTAAATAAAAAAAAAAATATATATATAAAAAAATAACAGATCAATAAATAAATAAAAAATAAAAAAAATGCAAAAATAAATAATAAAAAAATAAATATAGATATATAATATATATTATATTATATAATTATAAATAATAATAATAAAATAATAAAAAAATAAAAAAAAAATTAAACAAAAATAAAATAATAATAAAATTTTAAAGAAAACTACAATAAGATATTATATAGTAATAAAAAATATAAAATAATAAAAAAAAATAAATAAAATAATTATAAAAAATAAAAACCATTGAAATAAAAATAAATATAGATAATAAATGTAGAAAAATAAAATAAATAAAAGTATAAATACTACAGGGAAAAACAAAATAACAATAAAAAAATAAATATAAAAAACATATAAATCTACAAATATAACAATAAAAAAAAATAAAAAAGAATAAACAGCCTACTATAATATATATATAAAAGATAATATATATATACTATAAAAAAATATATATTAATAAATATATAAAATATAAATATAATATAATAAATAAATAATAAAATATATAAAATATTATAATAAAATAAAAAAAAATATAAATATATAAGATACATAAAAATATAAAATAAGTATATATATATAAAATAAATATATATGTATATATAATAAAATATAATAAATAATATATAAAAATATAAAGAAAAAAACCAACCAAAGACCACATATACCATTATCACTACAAATATAACTACCAAATCAACTAATAAATAGAATATACAGATGAACCTAGAAACATAAAATAGTATATAATAAAAAAAAAAATCATAACCAAAAACACAAAAACAAAAATAACAATACCTTAAAAAAAAATAAATATATAAAAAAAATTAAAAAAAATAAATATAATATAATACCATGAGTAGTTACAGAACCGATCCATACATCAAAAATAATTATAAAATAATAGAAATAATATAACACTAGCCAATATAATACTTACTATAACGATAGTAACACATGTAGGAACCTCACTAACCTCCATAATAGGCTACATAAATTACCCTCACCCCTAACACCTACAAAGACTAAAAAACGCCTAAATATTCACTCCAGAATATACTACACCTACCACCACCATATAAGTCACAAACCCTCAAACTATACCAGCCACTATATCTTACCTAATCAAAAAAGTACCAAATCGAATGTTACATTTTTAACGACAAATAGTTAAATTCCTCTTCTATGTCTCCAAAACCGAGTAAAAGTTACTTACTTATATATAATACATATAAACTAAAAAAACTCAAAAATATATAATATAATATACACATAATATATACATACCACTAAACACAGTTATAGAAAATAATAATAACAATACGATACCCATAAAATAAACAGACCACAAACCTCATCTAGATTACAAATATAAAAATATATCCTACATATAGATATATTAACACCATATAAATAAAATATTAAAAAAATATAATAATAAAAAAATATAATATATTATAATAATATTATATATATATAATATATATATTTCATGGGGTGTTCGCACAGTATAACTAGTGAATGTTCGAAAAAATTTGTAATATTATAATTTAATAATTTTTTAATTTATTGAATGTTTAACTTGAATAGCTGCAAGATATATAATAAACAAAAACTAAAGGTAATTATATAATATAAAATAATATAATATATATAATATTAAAATAAAAATAAAAATAAATGTTGTCAGATACATTAACTAATACGCATAATGATAACCAACATGACTCTATTTCTAACAAAAAAACACCTAAAAACACGTTTACGCCGGAAGTCCAAACAGTAAACCTAATAGAAATAAAAATAATAAAAAAACACTACACAAGAAACTCACCCAAAGAGCTCAATATAAATACCTCATATCACATCATATAATATATTTATATATAGATGGTCAGATGAGCCTATATAAAACTATATAAAAAAAGTAAATACCTAGAGACATTAACCAACAATCGAGGCCAATGCAGGAAAGGTTTACACATTAAATATATTCACTTATATTGAAGAAATTTAAAAACCTTCTTTGGCAATAAATCAAACTACTCTAGTGCTTATATATTTAATATATCTCAGCTATTCTTCAACAGATATGTTCATACATATATATTAATATAATATATAATTATATTATATTAAATAAATATATAATATATAAAAATATATATCAAATCTATATATAATATATAATAAATAAATATATATAATTATTTTATATTTATATATATAAGTCAATATAAAAATGATATTAAGAATAAAGAGTATAAGAAACTTTCAATAAGTTCAATTCAAAAATATATGAAAAAACGTAACAGTAAGACAGTGACATCTCTTATATATTTATATACTTCAATGGATATTCACAAATGTTTTCATAACATTGTATTCGAGTTAGAAATTTGGACCTTACCAATTTACCACTTTACCAATTTTCTCATTCACGGAAAAGATAAAAAACCTTAAAAAGCTAACTTAACTACAATTTTAATTGGATAGAGTTTAAATATAATATATATATATATAATAATAAATTATATATATATATATTAATAATAATATAAATATATAATAAAAATTATATTATATATATATAATAATATATATATAATAATATATAAATAATAAATAAATAATATAATATTAAAAAAATAATAATAATAATAAAATATAATAAAAATATATAAATATATTAATATATATATAATTTTAATATATATTATATATATATAGAGATCATCTATTTACTCTAAGTTAATATTCACAATTAGTTATCATCTTCTGTTAAATGTAAATTTGAATGTATATTGTTTATTTAATTTTTTTTTATTATGTTCTCATTGCTCATCTATTATTGTGCTTAGCAGGTATAAGTGTATTTTCTTTTTCATATTTACTTAGTGAAGATATAAAATTACACTTCATATAAAATTGAGCGTAAGGCGAGTAATATATAATATATACTATTATAATATTATATATATATACATATAGTAAGTATAATAAATAAATAAAAAAAAATATATAATAAAAGAGAAAAAAAATAAAGTAATAAATAACATTAAAAATAAATCATATACCTCAAAATTATATATATATATAGTATATATATATAATATATATATATATAATATATTATATATATATATATATATATTATATATATATATTATATATAATATATATATATACGATCCTAACCCTATAAATACCTATATATAACTCATCTCAACAATAATATATATATAAATAATATACAGTATATATGAGCACTTTTGGACAGAAAGGAACAGAGTCAAAGCCAAAATAAAGGGCTTTAATACAACCTGTTCTGTAACAATTTCAGTTCACTTGACCCTCATCTTTGCAGCGCGATGTTTGGTTGCTTTATTTCTATGCTATAGGTGACCGCGAGTCGAAGGCAGATGCCTTAGCTCGCAGGCACACAGAGACATTATTGCACTCGGCTCTGCAATCACACCACCTTTTACGACGTCCACGATTGGAACAGCAACAAATGAAATGTAGCTGCTGTAGATGTGAGCGGCACGAGTTTTGTGTATAGGGAATGCATTTGCATAACTTCACCCAGGACATAAGTTCGCTGGCGGGCTGCAGTTGCTTCTGGATATCCTGCGAACTTCTAGTATTCTGATTGGAATATCTCTAATCCATCTTCTGTAGTTTCCTGCGTATTTAATCACGCGCTTCACTTTTAAAACCTGCGTCGGTGGTCCTGACGATGTTTCTCAACTGTGACTGATATATATGAGCAGCTACGGGCGAAAAAGTTATTTGTAGGATTATACCACACCCCTATCTTTTAAGTAGGGGGCCTCCTGACCCATTGTGGAGTGCCGGTCACACTGGTAGAATACCCCCCATTTTATTATAATAAATTATTTTTATATGTAAATAATAAAATATTTTTAATATACTATATATACTATATATATAATAAGATAAATCATAACCTATAGTGTATTAAGTAGCCATATAGTATTTATCCTAACGATTGTGTGATGAACTAATTCATTCATCTAACCTCACCACATATAAATAAAACTTATATATATATATGAATTATACATATATATAGCGTGGACATATTTTATATATATATATAAATATATATAGTAATATGTACTAAATAATATAAAATTAGAAATATATTATATATATGTATACTGCTATCACAGTCTATT
>JABUQX010062023.1:0-20000 GCA_015478945.1 Trachelipus rathkii
ACAATTTTTCAGCATTTGAAAAAAATAATGTGTTTCATTGGAAATGCAAATTTTACCAAAAAGTCCAATAAAATGCAATTTCAAAAATGTGTTTTAGGTGTCTTAAATTGACGTTTTAATGAATTTTAATATTTGTTTTTATATACCAAATATTTCATTAGTTTGTGAAAACCTGTTTAATAAAAAAATTTTAACCTCTAAAAATTACGCTTTTTTCTTAAATTTTCCATTACAAATTTAGACTCTTAAAAGTACGATTTGTTCCTAAATTTCAAAACGATTTGGAAATTATTAGTAAATCACTTTAACAAAATTTGAGGGTTTTTTAAACGGGATTTTCTAGCATTTTGAAAAAAAATAATGTGTTTCATTGAAATGCTATTTTCAAAAAAAGGCAGAAAGTGAATTTATTAATAGTTTTAGGTGTCTTAAATTGAAACGTTTTTTTTAAATGAAATTTTCAATATTTGTTTTTATATACCAAATATTTCATTAGTTGTGAAAAACCTGTTTTAGTTAAAAAAATTTTAACTTCTAAAATTACGCTTTTTCTTTATAAAATTTTTCCAACATCTACAAATTTCAGGAGAACTCTTAAAGTACGAATTTTTTCCTAAAATTTTCAACATTTTGAAATTATTTGTTAAATCTTATAATTGAGTTTTTTTACGGTATTTTCAATCACTTTGAAAAAATAATGTGTTATTTAAATTGAAATGCTATTTCAAAAAAGCAGAAAAAGTAAATTTATTGAATATTTTTAAGGTTGTCTGAGGAGAGAGGGTGAGAACGTTTTTTTAATAGAAGATCATTTCAAGGGACTTTGTTTTTAAATATTACCAATATTTCATTAAGTTGTGAAACCTGTTTAAATAAAAATTTTAACTTCTACAATTATTGATTTTTCTTCTTAATTTTGCACTGACAAATTTAGAAATCTTAAAACGTACGATTTTTCCTAAATTCAACATTTGAAATTAATTTGTTAAATCTTTAAAATTGAGTTTTTTAACGGTATTTTCAGCATTTGAAAAAATAATGTGTTTCAATTGAAATGCGCAATTTTCAAAAAGCAGAAAAGAAAATTTATTAATTGTTTTAGGTGTCTTTTAAATTGACGTTTTTAATAAAATTTCAATATTTGGTTTTTAATATACCAAATATTTCATTTAGTTGGTGAAAACCTGTTTTAAATAAAAAAAAATTTTTAAAATTATAAAAATAAATTTTTTTTTTTAAATTTTTTTATTTCAAATTAAAAAACTCTTAAAGACGATTTTTCCTAAATTTCAACATTTGAAATTATTTGGTAATTCTTAAAATTGAGTTTTTTACAGGATTTTCAGCATTTGAAAAAATAATGTGTTTCATTGAAATGCTATTTCAAAAAGCAGAAAAGGGAATTTATTAATAGTTTTAGGTGTCTTAAATTGACGTTTTTTAATGAAATTTCAATATTTGTTTTTATATACCAAATAATTTCATTAGTTGTGAAAACCTGTTTTAATAAAAAAATTTAACTTCTAAAATTACGCTTTTTCTTAAATTTTCACATTACAAATTTAGAACTCTTAAAAGTACGATTTTTCCTAAATTTCAACATTTGAAATTATTTGGTAAATCTTAAAATTGAGTTTTTAACGGTATTTTCAGCATTTGAAAAAATAATGTGTTTCATTGAAATGCTATTTCAAAAAGCAGAAAAGCGAATTTATTAATAGTTTTAGGTGTCTTAAATTGACGTTTTTTAATGAAATTTCAATATTTGTTTTTATATACCAAATATTTCATTAGTTGTGAAAACCTGTTTTTAATAAAAAATTTTAACTTCTAAAATTACGCTTTTTCTTAAATTTTCACAAATTAATAATTTTTTAACATTTTGAAAAAATACATGTTTCATTGGAAATATTTTTGAAATTATTTGGTAATTCTTAAAATTGAGTTTTTAACGGTATTTTCAGCATTTGAAAAAATAATGTGTTTCATTGAAATGCTATTTCAAAAAGCAGAAAAGCGAATTTATTAATAGTTTAAGGTGTCTTAAATTGACGTTTTTTAATGAAATTTCAATATTTGTTTTTATATACCTAATATTTCATTAGTTGTGAAAACCTGTTTTAATAAAAAATTATAACTTCTAAAATTACGCTTTTTCTTAAATTTTCACATTACAAATTTAGAACTCTTAAAAGTACGATTTTTCCTAAATTTCAACAATTTAAATTATTTGGTAAAATCTTTCTTAAGAGTTTTTTAACGGTAATTTTTCAGCATTTGAACCAAAAAATTTGTGGTTTTCATTTGAATGCCTATTTCTTTTTGAGAAAAATTAATAATTATTTTAATAGTTTTTAAAAGGTGTCTAAAAGTGACGTTTTTTAATGAAAATTTCTCAATATTTGTTTTTTTTATAAAAAAAATTTCATTAGTTGTGAAAAACCTCTTTTTATAAAAAAATTTTTTAACTTTTTAAAATTACGCTTTTTTCTTTAAATTTTCACCATTAAAAATTTTTAAAACTTTTAAAAGTTACGATTTTTTCTAAAATTTGAAAATTTTGAAATTAATTTTGGTAAATCTTAAAAATTGAGTTTTTAACGGTATTTTCAGCATTTGAAAAAATAATGTGTTTCATTGAAATGCAATTTCAAAAAGCAGAAAAGAGAATTTATTAATTGTTTTAGGTGTCTTAAATTGACTTTTTTTAATGAAATTTCAATATTTGTTTTTATATACCAAAATATTTCATTAGGTTGTGGAAACCTGTTTTATAAAAAAAATTTAACTTCTAAATTAGCTTTTTCTTACATTTTCACATTAGAAATTTATAACTCTTAAAAGTCAACGCATTTTTTCAATTAAATTTCAACATTTGAAATTAATTTGGTAAATCTTAAAATTGAGTTTTTTAAACGGTATTTTCAGCATTTGAAAAATAATGTATTTTTATTAAAAATGTAAATTAAAAAAGCAGAAAAATAATTTATTTAATATTTTTTTAGGTGTCTTAAATTGACGTTTTTTAATGAAAATTTCAATATTTGTTTTTAATATACCAAATAATTTCATTAAGTTGTGAATCCTGTTTTAAAATAAAAAAAATTTTACTTCTAAAAATTACGCTTTTCTTAAATTTTCCACATTACAAATTTAGAACTCTTAAAGTACGATTTTTCCTAAAATTTCAACAATTTGAAATTATTTGATTAAACTTAAAATTGAGTTTTTTAACGGGATTTTACGCATTTGAAAAAATAATGTGTTTCCATTGAAATGCTATTTCAAAAAAGCAGAAAAAAGAAAGCGAATTTAATAGTTTTAGGTGTCTTAAATTGACATTTTTTAATGAAATTTCAATATTTGTTTTTATATACCTAATATTTCATTAGTTGTGAAAACCTGTTTTAATAAAAAATTATAACTTCTAAAAATTACGCTTTTTTCTTAAATTTTTACATTACAAATTTAGAAACTCTTAAAAGTACGATTTTTTTCCTAAAATTTCACATTTGAAATTATATTTGGTAAATCTAAAATTGAGTTTTTAAAACGGTATTTCAAGCATTTGAAAAAAAATAATGTGTTTTTTGAAAATGCTATTTTCAAATTTAGCTAAAGCAGAAAAGTAAATTTAATTAATTATTTTTTAGGTGTCTAAAATTGACGTTTTTTAAATGAAATTTCAATTAATTTGTTTTTATATACCAAATATTTCATTAGGTTGTGAAAACCTGTTTTTTAAAGATAAAAAATTTTAACTTCTAAAAATTACGCTTTTTCTTAAATTTTCAACTTAAACAAATTTAGAAATCTTAAAAGTACGAATTTTGCCTAAATTTCAACATTTGAAATTATTTGGTTAAATCTTAAAATTGAGTTTTTAAACGGTATTTTCAGCATTTGAAATACTGTTTTACATGTTGTGAATGTGATTATGTCAGCAAAAGAAAAGAGAATTTAAAACGCCATATGATAACTCATGAGCGCAGTTGATTAATGAAATTTCAAAATATTTGTTTTTAATATAACCAGATATTTCATTAGTTTTGTGAAAACCTGTTTAATAAAAAATTTTAACCTCTAATAATTACGCTTTTTCTTAATTTTTTCAACATTACAAATTTAGAACTCTTAAAAGTACGATTTTTCCTAAATTTCTCCTAAATTTCAAATTATTTTTGGTTAATCTTTAAAAATTGAGTTTTTAACGGGATTTTCAGCAATTTGAAAAAAAATAATGTGTTTCCATGAAATGCAATTTTCAAAAGCAGAAAAAGTGAAATTTTATTAATAGTTTTAGGTTGTCCTTTAAATGACGTTTTTTTAATGAAATTTCAATATTTTGGTTTTTATATACAAATATTTCATTTAGTTGTGAAAACCCTGTTTTTTTAAGTAAAAAAATTTTAATTCTAAAATTACGCTTTTTTCTTTAAATTTTCACATTACAAATATTTAGAACTCTTAAAAGTACGATTTTTCCTAAATTTTCAACATTTTGAAAATTATTTGGTAAATCTTAAAATTGAGTTTTTAACGGTATTTTCAGCATTTGAAAAAATAATGTGTTTCATTGAAATGCCAATTTCAAAAAAAAGCAGAAAAGTAAATTTTATTATATTTTTAGGTGTCTCTAAAATTGACGTTTTTAATGAAAATTTCAATATTTGTTTTTTTATATACCAAATTATTTTCATTAGTTGTGAAACTGTTTTTAATAAAAAATTTTATACTTTTCTAAAAAATTACGCTTTTTCTTAAATTTTTCACCATTACAAATTTAGAAATCTTAAAAGTACGATTTTCCTAAAATTTCAACATTTTGAAAATTATTTGTTAAATCTTAAAATTGAGTTTTTAAACGGTATTTTCAAGCATTTGAAAAAAATAATGTGGTTCATTCATTGAAATGCATTTCAAAAAGGCAGAAAGAAGAATTTATTAATTGGTTTTTAGGTGTCTTAAATTGACGTTTTTTTATTAAATAAATTTCAAATATTTGTTTTTATATTACCAATATATTTCATTAGTTGTGAAATACTGTTTTAAATAAATAATATTTTTAACATTTTAATAAAAAACTACTTTATTTCTTAAATTTTTCACATTACCAAATTAATGAACTTCTTAAAGTAACAATTTTTTCTAAATCATAATTTGAATATTTGTGTGTAAGTTCTTAAAAATTGTAGGTTTTGTACAGGATTTTTCAGCATTTGAAAAAGTATAATGTGTCATTTGTAATGGCGCGTTCATAAGCAGAATACGGGAATATAAGTTTGATTGGTGTTTACTTGAAATTGACATGGATTAATAATATTATTCAAATGATTTTGTTTTTTTAGTATACCTTAATATTAATTGTTCATTTAGTGTAAAACCTGTTTTATTAATAAATAAATTATATAAACTACTAAAATTACGTTTTTTCTAATTGTTTCTACCATTAGCGTATTTAGAGACCTTAATAAGTTATATCGTATTTTTTCCTAAATTGTTCTAACACAATTGAAATTCATTGGTTCATTCTTAATATTCTTCAATAGTTTTTTTAACGTACTGTTCGTGACATTTGTAAAAAATAATGTGTTTATTGAAATGCAATTCAAAAAGCAGAAAATGGAATTTATTAATTGTTTTAGTGTCCGTTAATTACATGTTTTTTTATATGAAATCAATATTTGTGTAATTATACCATAATATTTCATTAGGTGTGTGAAAACCTGTTTTAATAAAAAAATTTTATTCTTCTAAAATTACGGCTTTTTCTTAATTCACATTATAACAAATTTAGATAGGATCTTTAAAAGTACGTTTTTTACTAATTCATCATTTGAAATTTATGTTGGTATAATTCTTTAAATATGTGAGTTTTTACTGGGGTTAATTTTTTCAGCATTTATATGTGTTTCAAATGTATAATATTGCTATTTCTTAAGCAGATAAGAGTAGAAGATTTATTTAGTTAGGTGTCTTAAATTTGACGTTTTTTTAATGAAATTTCACACTTGTTTCTATCTACCTTCATTTCTTGCCTTTATTATTAAAACTTGTTTTAGTAAATAGTTTTAACTGGTCTCTAAGATTACGCTTTTTTTCTTTAAGTTTTCACATAACAATAAATTAGAGTACTTCTTAGAAAGTACGTATTTTTTTTTTCTAATTTCAGTACTATTTGAATGTATTTTGGTAGAATCAAATTGAGTTTTTAGACGGTATTTTCTAGCATTTTTGAATAAGAATATTGTGGTTTCAATGATGAGATATGCTCATTTCAAAAGCAGAGAAATTTTTATTGTATTTTTTAATATTAGTGAATTTCACATTTTAATTGAAATTTTGTCAAATTTATTTTGTATTTTTAATACCAATATATTTTCATTTGTTGTGAAAACCTGTTTTTAATAAATTGTTTAACTGCTCTGAAATATAGCGTCTGTTTTTTCTTAGAATTGTTCGACATTAACAATTTAGAATTAATCTTATAAGTGACTGATTTTTCTTATTTTCAGACATTTGAAATAGTTATTTGTTTCTTAAGAATTGAGTTTTAACTGGTTATTTTCACTATTTAGTATAACAATAATGTGTGTTTCATTGAATATGCAATTTCAAGATAAGCAGAAAAGAGATTAATTTTAATTGTTTAGTGTGTCCTTAATATTGACGTTTTTTTTAATGAAATTCAATATTTGTTTTTATATGTATCGCATTTAAATACTTGTCATTAGTTTTGTGTAAAACCTTGTTTTAGTAAATTTAACTGCTCTAAATTACGCTTTTTTCTTAAATTTTCTACTAATTTAATAATTTAGAACTTATAAAGTACGATTATTCCTATCTTCAGTGAATTTTGAGATTGTTTTGGATTTCTTTCATGAGGTTCTTTACGGTGATTTTCTAGTTAATTTGGTAGTTAATAATGTTGCATTCGAAGACTATTTTAAGAGAAGCAGTGCTAATTTTTAATTTTGTATTTAAACTGATATATAAAGGGCCTTGAAATTTTTTAATGGAAAATATTTATTTCAAAAACAGGACATAAATAGATTAACTTATCATTATGTTTGTGGAAATACATGTTTAAATCTATATAATATTTATATTGTACTTTACGTTGCTAAATTATCGCTTTTCTTTGTAAATTTTTTCACTTATTACAAATTCTGAGATCCTTTAATTGGTGCGTTGTCTTCTTTAATAAACCTTTTGTAATTATTTTGGTATTCTTATAATTGAGTTGGAACCGCCAGGGTTACCAACTAGTGATCTATAAGAGATAATAACAACTGCGGATTGAAATTGCTTATTTTCAATTTTATTTTGAAAAAATAAATGAAACGTATATATTTTCATATTTTTATCTTTAAAAAAAAATGGTGCTTTTTTTTAATTGAAATTTATCATTAATTTGGTTTATAGATAATATCAAATATATCATTGACTTGTGGAAACCTAGATTCAAATATAAATATTTTCCTTTCTAAAATTTATAAACGCTTTATTCTTAATTATTTTTCACATTACAAAATTTTAGAACTCTTTAAAAGTACGATTTTTCCTATAATTTTCATTACATTTGATAATATTATTTTTTAATATCTTAAAATTTTGTATGTTTTTTACGGGATTTTTCAGCATTTGAAAAAATTATATGTTATACTGAAATTGCACAGAAATGCAAAAAAGCAGAAAATCTAAGACAGTAATTAGTTTTTTAAGGTGTCTTAAATTTGAATTATTTTAATGTAAATTTCCAATATTTGTTTTTTATAATAACCTAATATTTTCATTAAGCAGAAAGATTGTATTTTAATAAAAATTATTAACTTCTAAAATTATAATCGCTTCTACGTTTAATTTTTCACATTAAAATTTAGGAACCCTTAAAAGTACGATTTTTTTCCTAAATTTCAAACATTTGAAAATTTTTGGTTTATAATTCTTGAATTTTGTTAAAATTGAGTTTTTTTTCAGCATTTGAAATAAATAATTGTGTTTCATTGTAAATGGCAGATTTTCAAAAAGACAGAAAAGAGAATTTTATTAATTGTTTTAGGTGTTGGTATGATGAAATTGAACGTTTTTTAATGAAAATTTAATATATTTTTTTTTTTATATACCAATATTTCATTAGATGTGAAAACCTGTTTTTAATAAAAAATTTTTACCTCTAAAATTACGCTTTTTCTAAATTTTCATCATTAACAAATTTAGAAACTCCTTAAATAGTATACATACTTGTCCTTATGGACTGCTTGAATATATTTGAGTAATTCATTCTGAATTGAGTTTTTTTAAAGGATTTTCAGTTAATTTGAAAAAATAATGTGTTCATTTAAATGCAATTTCAAAAATAGTGGTGTTCTGCAATTTATTTAATATGTTTTAGGTATGTCTTAAATTGAATCGTTTTTTAATTGAATTTCACTATATTTTGTTTTTTATTATACCTAATTATTTTCTTATTAGTTTGTGTGAAAAACCTGTTTTAATAAAAAATTTAACTTCTAATATTACGCTTTTTTTCTAAATTTTTCACATTATTCAAATTTAGAACTCTTAAAGTAACGATTTTTTCTTAAATTTACACATTTTGAAATTATTTTGGTATAACATCTTAAATCCTAGAGTTTTTTACAGGTATATGAAATTTCGGATTTGAAAAAAATATTATTGTGTTTCATTGAAATTGCTTTATTCCCAAAAAGGCAGAAAATTAGTGGAATTTTATTAATAGTTTTTAGGTGTTTTAAATTTATTTATGTTATAAAATAAATGGAAAAACTTGTTTGTTGAAAATTTTGATATTATTTTCATTTAGTTTGGTGAAACACTTTTTTATAGTAAAAATTTTAACTTCTAAATATTACCGCTTTTTTTAAAATTTCACATTACATAATTTAAGAATCTCTTAATGTAGGTATTGTCGCTATATTTTCACATATTGTAATTATTTGTTAAATCTTAAATTATTGTTAGTTTTTTTTTAAACAGGTTTTCAAAACATTTTGAAAAAAAATAAATTGAGTTTCATTGAAAGCTATTTTCAAAATTAGCAGATTTTTTTCTGAAGATTTTAAAGTTAGTGTTTAAAATTTGGAACTATTTTTTTTAATATTGAAATTTCAATTATTTGTCGGGTATGTTTGCTCTAATTGAATATTTTATGTTGTGAAAACCTGTTTTTAATAAAATAAATTATAACTTGCTTAAAATTTTGCTTTTTTCTTTAAAAATTTTCACATTATCAAATATTTCGATCTCTTATAGTACGTAATTTTTCCTAATTTTCAACATTTGTAAATTATTTGTAAATCTTAAAATAGAGTTTTTAATGGGTATTTTCTAGCATTTGAAAAAATAAAATATTGTTGATTGATTGAATAAATGCAATTTCAAAAAGCAAGAAAAGTGAAATTTATTAATTAGTTTTAGGTGTCTATAAATTGACGTATTTTTAATAGGAAATTATTCAATATTTGTTTTTTATATACCAATTATTTCATTAGTTGTGTGATAAACCTTGTATTTTAGTAAAATTTTAACTTCTAAATTATTATTTATCAGGCTTTTTCCTTATATAATTTGTCTCATTACAAATTTTTAGTAAACTTCTTAAAAGTACGATTTTTCCTATATTTCAACATTTTGAAATTATCAGATAATAGCATTTATAAATCAATATGTTTCCGATAGGTTTTTTCACCAATTTTCAAAAAAATATGTGGTATTTCCATGAATATGCTATTTTCAAAAGCAAGAAAGCGATTTATTAATAGTTTTGGTGTCTTAAATTGACAATTTTTTAATGAAATTTCAATATTTGTTTATTATATCTCTTATAATTATTCATTTTAGTTGTGATAAACCTTGTTTTTAATAAAAATTATATATCTTTCTTAATATTACGCTTTTTCTTTAAATTTTTTCACTATTTACATAATTTTTTTAGAACTCTTAAAATTGTATCGTTATTTTTTCCTAAATTTTTTCAACATTTGATATAACTTTATGCAAAAATCTTATAAACCAGATTTTTTAATGTTATTTTCAGCATATCCAAAACATTGTTGTTCATTGAAGTTTCTATCTTAAAAATATCTATAATAAGTGAATTTATTTATATTAGTTTTATTTATTTGTTATAGGCGTTTTTATTAATGGAATTTTTAAAATATTTTGTTTTTATATAATACCAAATAGTTCAATTAGTTGTTGTAAAACCAGTTTTAGGTAAGAAGTTTTTATTACTTTCTAAAAATTAGGCTTTTCTTAAATTATTTTCTACATTAACATAATTTAGAAACTACTTAAATAGTAATTATCGTATTATTTTTTCCTAAATTTCAACATTTGAAAATTATTTTATTTAATATCTTTAAATATTGAAATATTTACATATTTGGTTATATTTTCATGCATTTTTTTGGTGAAATAGTAATATTTTCATATTGAATATGCTTATTCAAATAGCAGAAAAGCGAATTTAATTTAAATTAGTTTTTTTAGTTGTCTTAAATTGACATTTTTTTTATACGCTGATTTCAAATATATTTTGTTTTTTTAATTATCCTATATATTTGTCATCATTCAAATATTCCCCTGTTTTTAATATAAAAAATTATAAATATTCTAAATTATTTACGCTTTTTCTTAAATTTTCACTTAACAAATTTAGAACTCTTAAGTATACGTTATTTTTTTTTTCCTATAATTTCAACATTTGAAATTTAAATTTGTAAATACGAAAATCTTAAAAGGTTTTTAACGGTATTTTCAGCAATTTGGTATTAAATAATGTGTTTTTCATTGAAATGCATATTCAAAAAGCAGAAAAGATTGAATTTTTTAATATGTTTTAGGTTGTCTTTAAATTTGAATCGTTTTTAAATGAATATTTTCATATATTTGTTTTTTTTATTTACAAATATTTCATTAGTTTTGTGAAATCCTGTTTTAGTAAAAAAATTTTAACTCCTTCAAAAATTACGCTTTTTTCTTAAATTTTCACATTACATTAATATTAGTAATCTTAAGTAACGCATTTTTCCCATAATTTCAACATTGAAATATTTGGTTAATTCTTAAATTAATTGAAGTTTTTTATAAAAGGTTTATATATTTGAAAAAATAATTGTGTTTCATTGAAATGCTATTTCAAAAAAGGCAGAAAAAGCGAATTTATTAATATTTTAAGGTGTCTTATTGACTTGTTTTTTAATGAATTTTTTTTATATATTTGGTTTTTTATATTTCCTAATATTTCATTACTTGTTAACGTTACTACCTAAGTTGTAAAATACCAATTACAATCCAGATAAAAGGACACCATTTCTTAAATTTCACTTTAAAAATTTAGAACTCTTTGTAAACTTTCACTATTTTTCCTAAATTTTTCCTAAAATATTTGAAATTATTTGGGTAATCTTTTAAAATTGAGTTTTTACGGTATTTTTATCAGCATTTGAGAAAAATAATGTTGTTTCATTGAAATGCAATTTCAAAAAAAAGCCAGAAAAGAGAATATTATTAAATTTGTTTTAGGTGGTCTTAAATGAACGTTTTTTTAATGAAATTCAATATTTTGTTTTTAATATACCAAATTATATTTCATTAGTTGTGAAAAACCTTGTTTTAGTAAATAATATTTAACCTTCTAAAAATTACGCTATTCTTTCTTAAATTTTGCACAATCATAATTTTATTATATACACTCTTAAAAGAAACGAATTTTTATCCTTAATATTTCAACATTTTGAAAATTATTTGTAATTCTTTAAAATATTGAAGTTTTTAACGGTTTTTTCAGTATTTGAAAAAAATAATGTGTTTTCATTGAAATAATCCTATTTCAAAAAGCAGAAAAGCGAATTATTTATTAATAGTTTTTAGGTGTCGTTAAATTGACGTTTTTTAATGAATATTTCAATATTTGTTTTATTTACCAAATTATTTTTCAATTAGTTGAGAAAAACCTTTTTAACAAAAAATATTTTAAACTTCTAAAATTTAGCTTTTCTTTAAATTTAATTCATATTACAAATTTAGAAATCTTAAAGTACGAAAATTTTTTCCTAAATTTTCAATCGATTTGAATATTATTTGTTCAATCTTAAATATTGAAGTTTTTAAATCGGTATTTTCTCAGCATTTTGATAAAATTATTATGTTGTTTTCATTGAAAATGCATATTTCAAAAGCAGATATTTTAGAGAATTTTGTTAATTGTTTTTAAGATGATTCTTAAATATTGATTCTTTGTTTTTTATTATGGAATTTACAAATATTTTTGTTTTTTTATTAATTCCAAGTATATGCATTAGTTTGTTTGAAAACCATGTTTTATATAAAAAATTTTATACTCTAAAATTTACGCTTTTTTTCTTAAATTTTCACTTATTACAAATTTAGACTCTTAAAAGTAAGATTTTTCCTAAATATTTTTCACTTAATTTGAAATTAATTTATTTAAATCTTAAATTGAAGTTTTTTTACAGGAATGTTTTCATTCATTGCATTTGGAAAGTTAATAATGTGGTTTTCATTGAAATTGCTTTTCAGAAAGCAAAAAGGTATTTTATTACATACCTCTATAGTTATCTTTTAATATTAATTTTATTATGTATAATTTTCAATGATTTTGTTTTTCAGACAAATTCAAATCAAGAAAAGACTAATTTGTCGAACATACTCAGTGTTTTAATAAATAAGTTATAACCTGCAACAGTTCGCTTTCCTTAAATTTATGGTTTGTTTGTATATATTTTTGATTCACTATTGACAGAATTTTTAGACTCTCTGTATTAGTAACGATTTTTTTCGCTAAATTCAACATTGTGATTTATTTGGTAAAATGTCTTTAGAATATGCAGTTTTTAATCGGTGATTTTCAAGCATTTGGAAAAAATAATGTGTTTTCCAATTGAAAATGCAATTTCAAAAAGCGAAAAAGTGAATTTATTAATAGTTTTTAGGTGGGGTCCTACAAAATTGACGTTTTTTAAATGAAATTTCATATTTGTTTTATTATACCAAAAATATTTCATTAGTTGGACATTACCTGTTTTTAAAATAAAAAAATTGAATTTTACTTAAAAATTCCGCTTTTTCTATTTTCACATTACGGGATTTAGACTCTTTAAAAGTTGTACGGATTTTTCCGGATATTTTCAACATTGAATATTATTTGGGTAATCTAAAATTTGAGTTTTTACGTATTTTCAGCATTTGGCAAAAAACAATGTGTTTCATTGTATGGCAATTTCAAAAATCAGAATAAAGAATTTATTAATAGTTTGATGTCTTAAATTGATAACATTATTTTTAATGAAATTTTCAAATATTTGTTTTTTATATACCAATTATTTTTCATTAGTTGTGAAACCCTGTTTTAATAAAAAAAATTGTGAATCTCTTCTAGGCATCTAAAATTACTTTTTTTCCTAAATTTTCACGATTCAGTAATTTAGAAACTCTTAGAGTAAAAGTATGTTTTTCCTAAATTTCTATGATTTGTCAAATCTTAAATTTTATTTTAAAATTTGAATAATTTTTAAATGTATTTTGAAAGCAATCTAGAAAAAAAATAAATGTGGTTTTTCATTGAAAATGCTTTTTCAAAGAGCTATAAAGTCGAATTTATTAAATAGTTTCTTAGGTGTTCTTAATAGTTGAACATTTTTTAATGATTTTCATATTTGTGTTTTGATAGTACCTTAATAATTTCATTAGTTTTGTGAAAAACCTGTTTTTATAAATATAAATTATTATAACCTATAAATTACGCTTTTTCTTAAATTTCACATTACAAATTTAAGAACTCTTAAAAGTACGATTATTTATTAATTTCCAAAATTTGAAACTAATTTTTGGTAAAGCTTTAAAATATGTAGTGTAATCAGTATTTTCAGCAATTTGAAATAATATATAGTGTTTCATTGAAAGCCAATTTCAAAAAGCAGAAAAGAGAATTTATTAATAATTGTTTTTAGCCGGGTATTAAAATTTATAATTTCCTTTAATAAAGTTTTTAAGCTGTAATGTATGAAAATGTCAAATATTTCCTTATTAGTTGTGAAACCTGTTTTAAGTAAAAATTTACTTCTCTAATTATTCGCTTACGCTTTTTTCTTTTAATATTTTAACACTATAAATTTTAAGTTTTTAATAGAAATGTGATCATTTTCGGAAATTTCAATAAAATGTGATCATTTTCGGAAATGCAAAATATTTGACTTTATTTTTAAGGTTATAAGGAATTTTGTTCAAATATAATGTCTTATATAGATATTCTATTTCAAAAAGATTAAAGCAGAAGATACTGAGATAAAGGTTTTAGTAACAGTAGGACATTGAATAAAGTCCTTTGTTCTATCAATTAAGCTTGATGATTCTGTCATTCTTGTACACAATAGTACATGAATTTTTATATTCATTATAGATAAATTTATATTAACTTTCTAACGTTGCAACACAAGTGATGAAACCTCATTTTGTCATTAAATAAATTGTAAGATCGTCCACTTCCCATAAATAAAAATTCAAATCACGATATAAATTTTTCCTTCCGTTTTTGTATATACACTGTCTTTTTATCTACCTCTTTTGTATTATTATTATTATTATTATTATTATTATTATTATTATTATTATTATTATTATTATTATTATTATTATAAAATGATTGTGAAATCATAACGCACAAGAAAACCTGGCCAAACTAAACCAAAATATAAATCGTTTCGAATGCCGATGCACATAATTTATAAAAAACTTTTCTTTGCAATAAACTGCCCTTTCTATTGTTTCTATGCATTGCATGATGTTAGTTAACTATAGTAGAGTTTCATTGCATTGATGTTTTGCAGCTTCAGTTTAAAAAAGATACGAAACTTTTAAGATTTTTTTTTCATCTCTTCGTTATTATTTGTATTCAGTGTTTTATATTGATTTTGAAATATTCGTTATGACATCTATTTTAAAAGCAAACGTCTTCAATCCAGACCTAATACGTGGCTTTTCCTTTTTTAAGGATGAAGCTGTGGAAGGGGCTTTGCGCGAAATTGGACTCTATTGATGATAAACCCGATTTTTCCAATCCTTTCGTAAGGATAAAGTTGCTCGCACAAATTAGTCCCTCTTGTGCACCGAGACAGCTCCTTCTCCTCCCCCCCTCTCTTTCTCTCGGCATTAGCTTTCGGCCTGCAGTTGATGTTATATTAAAAATCTATTTTTTTGTTTTTTTTTAAAGTACCTTAAAAAAAATATATCGACCTAGATGCCATAATATTTACATATTTCATTGCAGCTATTATGAGTTGTTGTTTTTTTTTTTTTTTTTTTTGTAAAGCCCTTTGCATTTTTAAAAAATGGTATACTTGTTTTATAAGAAAGAGATTAAGAGATTAGCCTATCCCCCACCCCCCCGGTTATGTTAAGATTTGAATTATTAAACTATAAATATGCAACTTTTTTTTTTGTTTTTTTCTTCTTATTTATAAATTTAAAATGTGCGTAAATATTTTGTGATAAGATTATCAACCATTGGCGTCGTAACAAGTATATAAGATCTTTGTTTTAAAATAAAATCCTTATATAAAAGATAAGATGACTTACATGTTCTGAAGTAATGAATCTCATTCTGTAACTGAATCTTTCTTACACACTTTTATTGAAAATAGGAGTTAAATACTTTTACTTGTAAACTTAAAATTAAGTAAACAAAAAAAAAAAACAATATATTTGTGCTAAAAGTTTGAAACCTTTATATTATTGTCATTGATTAAAAATTGTCTTATGTCATAAAGAAACTTTAAACTTAAAACATTCTCATTCTCTAACCAAAGATTTTAAAATAATAATAATATTTTAAACATTATTATTATTATTATTATTATTATTATTATTATTATTATTATTATTATTATTATTTGTGGGTGTTGGAAGCTTTTAAACTTTTTTGGACTTTTTTTTTTATTGTTACATAATAAAGTTGATTACTTTGAAGTGCTTCTTTGCTTTTCCAAATAATTTTTATAAATCTTTACATTAGAATAATTATTATTATAATTATTATTATTATTATTATTATTATTATTATTATTATTATTATTATTATTATTATTATTATTATTATTATTATTATTGGCTTTCGTCCTGCACGTGCTATTCGAATCTTCTCACTTTCGAAGTGACAACAGTTTTGCCTTCCTCTGTGAATCGAGCCTCCTAAATAATATGATCAAACCCTATTAGCACATATATTTTTTTTTTTTTTTGGAGGGGGCTAGTGTAGAAACTTCTCCTATTGTTAGTATGCTAACGGTATAGCTGTATTTCCTACGTATTTCCTCTTAAATAGACTAAAAAAAAAATTGTTGCCTATGATGCAGTTTTAAGAGTGGGGAGGCAGAAGGATTTGGAAAGGAAAAAATGAAGTAAACTTTCAAAATATATTTTTAAAGAAAATTAATTGACGAGTTTTGTGGTGGTTCTAGTGAGAAAGTGACGACTGGTTCATTCTTCTTGTTTTTGAGTAGAAGGGAGAAGATGCCTTAGGAATTAGTTTGTTTTATCGGTCCAGAAAGCAAAATATGTTTAAAGTAACCTATAATATGGTGACCACTATCTTAGTGGTTAATTGTTTTTATTTGTTTGCGTATTCAAACTGTTCTCAAAATTTTTGTAAAACTGTTAAGAAAATTCCAAAATAGACAGGAAAGTTATTAGGACTGGTGATCAGAGTTTTGAACACAGTTCAGTATAATGATTATAATCTGAATCGGTAGAAAGTAAATTTGTTTAAAAAAAAAAAAAGTTTTAAAGTGTTGTGTAGAAACCTAGTGAACTGTTGTTGAAATGAATAGTGCGTATGTATGATAATGGAAATATCAAGTTTTTATTTATTAGGGTGGTATTCTGAAAACTTGAATACGAGAATAAAGAAAAAATTTGTAAGGAATTGGGATTAGGGCAAAAAGAGAAATACTACAGGAAGAGTTCAGTTATAATTACAAGAAATAATGAACTTTATATAAGGGGGGGGTGGAATGAAGCAAGGTAGAAGATGGGACATTTGTTGAACCAAGGGAGGAGAAAGAAGGAAAATTAAGTCCCAAGTCAATCAATTGGGGGGGGGGAATCGAAAGAGGGGTAAATATATTGTTCATGAGGATACTTCCTGTGGGAATTGCTTCATTGAATTTTAAAGAATAGTATAGCGAAAAAGCTATAATAGTTTCATCTGGAGTGATTTGAGGGTTGGGTCGAATTATGTGAGGGAAGGAGTCGAAGGAAGTGAGAATACGAAAGGATCCCTAGTTAGTTCGCAGAAAAAAAATCAACGGTTTTGCAAATGGAAGGCTCTGTAACACTACTAAATATCCCAGCGTGCACAGGAGGAAACCGTCATAATGAGATACTACTTTGTTCTCACAGCGGTTAAGAAATAATAAGCAATAATAATAATAAAAATAATAATCTTGAATTATGCTTTTGTAAAAGTAAATTTTTTGTAAGTTGTAACGTGTTGCATCGCAAATAAAAAAATTTGTTTTAAAAATGTGTGAACAAATTTTCTTAAATATTCGCTTCATCGTGCGTTCTTTTGTTCAGTAAGATATGTTGTCTTTCATTCATATTTGGAGCTTATGGTATATGTGGATGAAGAGTTTGTTGATTAAGGTAAGAGTATTTTATGTTGATTTCTCCCTTTTTTTTTTATCTGATTTTTCTTAGCATAATATAGATAAGAATAAGCTTCAACATTAATTAATTTTATTATATTTTTAAGGAATGTCTTTACCATTGTCTATATTTCATTATGAAATACTAAGTACATTTTTTACTAGCATTAACTGTGTAACATAATGTCAACTAGAAAGAAGCATTTACGTTGTAAAAAGAGTTGCATTTCGTTCATCCAAATATCTTATAAGAACGTTTCATTCAGACCATCACTGTATTGTATTTTTTTTTCGTAAATTAATTGTGGTCAAGCAGTAAATATCGTGAATATGATAGATTTTTTAGAAAGTCAATATTCTAGGTTATATGAGTATACGGTATTTATTGTATTATTATAATCCAATTATATAAACTGACCACATTAGCTTACTTTCATGTTAACGTTAATTAAGTTTTCTGAATCTTAAATTCCTTATGAAGGAAAAAAATAGAATTGGGCGTAAGTTGTTTAAATCTGACCCTTAAATGATGTGTTGATTATTTTTAAGCCTTTGATGTTCTCTTGTTAAAAAAAATGTTTTACCTCTAGTGAAATTGGTAATCTTTTAATTGCAGATTTTCTCCTCAACATGTTTATAATAAACTGAACATTGGTACGGTGGTACCCAAAATACTTTCCATCTTCAGAAATAGAAAAATATTTTCAAGCAGGAGATTTTGATTTCTTTGGCATTTTAACAGTTAAGAATTTATAAATTTGTACCAAAAATGTTTAGTGTTATTTTGAAAAACATCATTTTAAAATTTTTAAAATCATGATGTTTTTCCATTTAGCTAAGCATTAATAAATTTTTCAAAGCTAATAAATTTTCACTTTCACTTTTTAATTGTTATTAATTTCAATGGACTGAGTCAGAATTTTACTTATTCCAACTCTGACTCTAAAAAGAGAACTTTACCCGCCCGTGAGTGGTGTCATTCTGTAAAAAAAAAAATCAATACCCTTAACATTTTTTTTTCTTTTTATTCAAGAACTATATAAAATAATTATTGATTTAGCATTAAATAAACACCTTATTTCTAATGGCTAATATTGCTCTCCTTAAATTCTCCCACTCTCCCCTAGTTATAGTCTTTGCATCTTTCAAGCTTGTCCATCTGAAGATATTTTGGCTTGTATTGACAAGATTTCTATACAACTATGTTAAAAATTATTTTGGAGCGCCGAGTTAAAATTACAGCAGTATTGCCAAATGACTGCTTTATAGAAATGAAAATGCAACTCTTTTTTGCAGCGCAAATCTATTATGCTCATTTTTTAAAATGAAAGCTGTATTACTCATACTTGTAGGAGGAAGGTTTTGTTTATATTAGTGTAGAATAGCATTTTGAGTTTAGAAATAGAATACAATACAAGTTATCCCCCTTAGAATAAATGATTAGAAAGTTATACTCTTGCAATATATATATATATACTATTAATATATATATATATATATATTATATATATATATATATATATATATATATAATATAGTATATATATATATATATATATATATATATATATAGTAATAAGTATATATATAATTATACTAATATATATTTAAATAATATATAATGATTATATATATATATAGTATATATATATATATAGTATATATATATATAAAATAGGTATAAAAATCAACAATAATTGATAATTCAACACACTTCACATTCAACGTCCAGATACAAACTGAATGCAAATGACTCATGAAAAACGTCGGACCGAGGTTTATTTTTATCGTGTTCGCTAAACATGTTTTATCATGTTTGGCGTTTATTTTATCTATTTTTTGGTTCCTACTTATATGCTTTATATTGCTTTCGATCACCTTTTGTTTTCATAAAATCGCCGAGAAAATAGCAGTTCAAACAAAAACAAGGACATTTTACTCTGTGATATTATATTGTTAGTTTATGAAATTGTAAAATTACAAAAAAACTAAGCCCGTTGTGCAAATTTGGAGGTTATATTCGTTTTCAGCGTACAGAAATACATAAGAAACAGTTCATGATATCCATTTAACAAAATTTCTTGTCGTCCAGTGTTAAATATAACTGAATCACATCAGTTTACTGTCATTGTTACGCTTAAGTTTTCTGAAACTTAAATTCCTTACGAAGAAAAAAAATAGAACTTGGGCGTAAGTTGTTTAAATCTGACCCTAAATGTTGTGTTGATTATTTTTAAGCCTTTGATGTGTCTCTTGTTAAAAAATGTGTTTTACCTCTAGTGAATGGTATCTTTTAATTGCAGATTTTCT